>WQNJ02000349.1:0-99852 GCA_016584745.2 Phylloscopus trochilus trochilus | reverse complement strand
GGGACGGACAGCGTGGGGGACAGTGTGGGGACAGTGTGGGGACAGTGTAGGGACAGTGTGGGGACAGGGACAGTGTGGGGACAGGGACAGTGTGGGGACAGCGTGGGGACAGCGTGGGGACAGGGACAGGTGGGGACAGGGACAGGGACAGTGACAGTGTGGGGACAGGGTGGGGACAGTGTGGGGACAGGGTGGGGACAGGGACAGTGTGGGGACAGGGTGGGGACAGGGTGGGGACAGGGACAGGGACAGTGACAGTGTGGGGACAGGGACAGGGTGGGGATAGCGTGGGGACAGTGTTGGGGACAGTGGGGACAGGGACAGGGTGGGGCCAGGCCAGGGACAGCATGGGTATAGGGACAGGGACAGTGTGGGGACAGGGACAAGGACAGCATGGGGACAGTGTGGGGACAATGTGAGGACAGGGATGGTGTGGGGACAGTGCGAGGACAAGGACAGGGACCATCTGGGGTCAGGGACAGTTTGGGGCCAGTGTGGGGACAGAACCATTGTGAGGACAGGGACAAGGACAGCGTGGGGGACAGCGTGGGGGACAGTGTGGGGACAGAAGAAATGTGGGGACAGACAGCGTGGGGACAGTGCGACGACAGGGACAGCTTGGGGACAACATGAGGACAGGGATGGTGTGGGGACAGTGCGAGGACAGGGACCGTCTGGGACAGGGACAGTTTGGGGCCGGTGTGGGGACAGAGCCAGTGTGGGGACAGGGACAGTGTGGGGACAGCATGGGGACAAGAAGAAATGTGGGGACAGAGTGACGACAGGGACAGGGACAGGGCCCAGCATGGGGCCAGGGACAGGGCCAGCATGGGTATAGGGACAGGGACAGTGTGGGGACAGGGACAAGGACAGCATGGGGACAGTGTGGGGACAGGGGACAGTTTGGGGACAGTGCGAGGACAGGGGACTATCTGGGGACAGGGACAGTTTGGGGCGGTGTGGGGACAGAGCCAGTGCGAGGACAGGGACAGGGACAGCGTGGGGACAGTCTGGGGACAGTCTGGGGACAAGGACAGTCTGGGGACAGTCTGGGGACAGTCTGGGGACAGCCTGGGGCCAGCGGCAGCCCCCGGGCGGTGCCACCCACCACGCGGACGCGCTCCAGGTCCACCTCGGCGCGGCGCAGCTTCTCCCAGCAGTAGTGCCGGTGGCACTTGCGCTTGGGCACGCGGCAGAAGTCCCCGGTCAGCTCGAAGACGTCGCGCACCAGCGGGCAGCCGCACACCTCGTCGGCCGGAACCTGCGCGGGCACGGGCTCAGCGCCGGGCCGGGCACGGCCGCAGCCCCTCGGCCACCTCCGTGTCCACCCTGGGGTGTCCTGGGCATTGTCCCTGCCCCTGTCCCCCCAAATCCCACCCTGTGCCCACCTTGGTGTCCTGGGCACTGCCCCTGTCCCCCTCAAATCCCACCTGGTGCCCACCTTGGGGTCCAGGTGTGTCCTGGGCACTGCCCCTGACCCCCAATTCCCCCCCATGTCCACCTTGGGGTCCTGGGCACTGCCCCTGACCCCTGAGAACCCCTCATGTCCACCTCGGTGTCCTGGGCAATGCCCCAATGCCCCTGACCCCTCCCATGTCCACCTTGGTGTCCTGGGCACTGCCCCCAAGCCCCCCATGTCCACCTTGGGGTCCCAAGAGTGTCCTGGGCACCCTGTGCCCCCCAAATCCTTCCCATGTCCACCTTGGGGTCCTGGGCACTGCCCCTGACCCCCCCAAACCCCCTGTGCCCACCCTGGGGTCCTGGGAGTGTCCTGGGCACTGCCCCTGACCCCTGAGAACCCCCCATGTCCATCTTGGTGTCCTGGGCACTGCCCCTGTCCTTTCCCCCCAAATCCCACCCTGTGCCCACCTTGGGGTCCCTGGGAGTGTCCTGGGCACTGTCCCTGACCCCTGAGAACCCCTCATGTCCATCTTGGTGTCCTGGGCACTGCCCCTGTCCTTTCCCCCCAAATCCCACCCTGTGCCCACCTTGGGGTCCCAGGAGTGTCCTGGGCACTGCCCCTGACCCCTGAGAACCCCTCATGTCCACCTTGGTGTCCTGGGCAATGCCCCAATGCCCCTGACCCCTCCCATGTCCACCTTGGTGTCCTGGGCACTGCCCACAAGCCCCCCATGCCCACCCTTGGGGTCCTGGGAGTGTCCTGGGCACTGCCCCTGACCCCTGAGAACCCCTCATGTCCATCTTGGTGTCCTGGGCACTGCCCACAAGTCCCCCGTGTCCACCTTGGGGTCCCAGGAGTGTACTGGGCACCCTGTGCCCCCTGAAATCCTTCCCATGTCCACCTTGGGGGTCCTGGGCACTCCCTCTATCCTGACCCCCACCCTTGGGGTCCCGGGAGTGTCCTGGGCACTGCCCCCTGCCCCCCAAATCCCACCCCATGCCCACCTTTGGGGTCCCAGGAGTGTCCTGGACACTGCCCTTGTCCTGTCCCCCCCCAAATCCCACCCTGTGCCCACCTTGGGGTCCAGGTGTGTCCTGGGCACTGACCCTGTCCCTGACCCCCCTGTACCCACCTTTGGGGTCCCAGGAGCCACCTGGGCACCCTGTGCCCCCCACCCCCAAGCCCCCCTGTGCCCACCTTTGGGGTCCCGGGAGTGACCTGGGCACTGCCCCTGCCCCCCAAATCCCCCCCCTGTGCCCACCTTTGGGGTCCCAGGAGTGTCCTGGGCAACCTGTACCCCCCAAATCCCCCCCGTGCCCACCTTGGGGTCCTGGGCACTGCCCCTGTCCTTTCCCCCCAAATCCCACCCTGTGCCCACCCTTGGGGTCCTGGAGTGTCCTGGGCACTGCCCCTGTCCCTGACCCCCCTGACCCCCACCTTTGGGGTCCCAGGAGCGACCTGGGCACTGCCCCTGCCCCCCAAATCCCACCCTGTGCCCACCTTTGGGGTCCCAGGAGCGACCTGAGCACCCTGTGCCCCCCAAATTCCCCCCATGTCCACCTTGGGGTCCTGGGCACTGCCCCCGCCCCCCAAATCGCACCCTGTGCCCACCCTTGGGGTCCCAGGAGTGACCTGGGCACCCTGTGCCCCCAAATCCCCCCCATGTCCACCTTTGGGGTCCCAGGAGTGACCTGGGCACCCTGTACCCCCCCCCAAGCCCCCCCGTGCCCACCTTGGGGTCCCGGGAGTGCTCGGGGCACAGCACCTGCAGCCTCTTGCAGTAGGTTTTGCTCTGGGGGTTGTAAACGTCACAGAACAGCCGGGTGGCCCTGGGTGGGGGGGGACACGAGGGGTGTCCTGTTGGGTGGGGGGGGGACACAGGGGACCCCAAACAGCCAAACCCCCTCCCCATCTCAAACTGCCCCCAGGGTGACACCCCCTCCCCAAAAAAAGCCTCCTCTGGGTGCTCCTCCTGCATTCCCAGGAGGATTTGGGGGGGCTGGGGGAGGATTTAGGGGGCTGGGACCTCCCCCCAGGAGGATTTAGGGGGCTGGGACCCCCCCCCAAGAGGATTTAGGGGGTTGGGACGCCCCCCCAGGAGGATTTAGGGGGCTGGGACCCCCCCCAAGAGGATTTAGGGGGTTGGGACCACCCCCTCTTATCCCCAAAATAACCGCCCTGGGTGCCCCCTCCCCAAAAAAATCCTCCTCTGGGTGCTCCCCCTGCATTCCCAGGAGGATTTGGGGGGGCTGAGACCACCCCCCAGACAGCACCCCAGGGTGCCCCCTTCCCTCAGAGCCTCCTCCCCAGGGTGACTCCCCCCTCCCCAAAAAGCCCCCCTCCCCCCTTGGGTTTTCCCTGCAGGATTTGGGGGGCTGGGACCACCCCCCCCCCCCCTTGTCCCCAAAGTGTCACCCTGGGTGCTCTCCCCCCACAGTGTCCCCCTCCCCAAAAAAACTCCTCTGGGTGCTCCCCCTGCATTCCCAGGAGGATTTGGGGGGGCTGGGACCCCCCCCCCCCCCCACCCCCAGCCAGCACCCCAGGGTGCCCTCCCCTTCCCCAGAGCCCCCTCCCCTCCCCAAAAAGCCTCCTCTGGGTGCTCTCCCCCTGCATTCCCAGGAGGATTTGGGGGGGTCCAGCACCCCAGGGTGCCCTCCCCCCTCCCCAGAGCCCCCCTCCCCACTCACCCCTCGATGCGGGGTGGGGTACATGGACCCGAAGGACGTTTGACTCTCGTACTGCAATGGGGTGGGGGTCAAAACTGGGGGTGGACCCCCGAGCCCCCCACCCCCCCCCGGGGCCCTAGGGACCCCCAGAGGGGACCCCAACCCCTACAGACCCCCCCCCAGCCCCTATAGGGACTCCCAGACCCCCCCCCCCAGCCTCTATAGGGACCCCCAGACCCCCCCCCCAGCCCCTATAGGGACCCCCAGGATCCTTCAGAGGGTCCCTCCACCCCCTATAGGGACCCCCAGACCCCCCCAGTCCCTATAGGGACCCCCAGACCCCCCCCAGCCCCTATAGGGACCCCCCAGACCCCCCCCCAGCCCCTATAGGGACCCCCAGGATCCTTCAGAGGGTCCCCCCCCAGACCCTATAGGGACTCCCAGACCCCCCCCCAGCCCCTATAGGGACCCCCAGACCCCCCCCCAGTCCCTATAGGGACTCCCAGACCCCCCCCAGTCCCTATAGGGACTCCCAGACCCCCCCCCAGCCCCTATAGGGACCCCCAGACCCCCCCCAGACCCTATAGGGACCCCCCAGACCCCCCCCCCCAGCCCCTATAGGGACCCCCAGACCCCCCTCCCAGCCCCTATAGGGACTCCCAGACCCCCCCCCAGTCCCTATAGGGACTCCCAGACCCCCCCCCAGTCCCTATAGGGACCCCCAGACCCCCGCCCCAGCCCATATAGGGACCCCCAGACCCCCCCCAGCCCCTACAGGGACCCCCAGACCCCCCCCCAGCCCCTATAGGGACTCCCAGACCCCCCTCCCAGCCCCTATAGAGACCCCCAGAACCCCCCCCAGTCCCTATAGGGACCCCCAGACCCCCCCCAGACCCCCCCCCCCGAGCTGAGGAAAGGGGCCCCCCGTGGCCTCTGTGGGATCTGGGGGTGGTGCTGAGCTCCGGGGGCCCCCAAAGTGCCCCTAAAAGGGTCCCCCCAGGAGCTCCAGAGAGGGCCAGGGATGATCCCAGAGACCCCAAAAGATGATCCCACAAATCCCACAGACCCCATGGATGATCCCACAGATCCCAGGGACCCCATGGATGATCCCACAGATTCCAGGGACCCACAGAAGCCCAAAAATCCCATGGATGATCCATAGACCCCAAAACATGATTTCAGAGACCCCAAAAGACGATCCCACAGACCCCACAGATGATCCCACAGATCCCAAAAGATGATCCCACATAAGCCCACAGACCCCATGGATGACCCCAGAGAGCCCAAAAGATGATCCCAGAAACCCCGTGGATGATCCCACAGACCCATGGATGATCCCACAGACCCCAAAAGATGACCCCACAGATCCCAAAATATGATCCCACAGAAGCCCACAGACCCCATGGATGATCCCACAGACCCCAAAAGATGACCCCACAGATCCCAAAATATGATCCCACAGAAGCCCACAGACCCCATGGATGATCCCACAGACCCCAAAAGATGACCCCACAGATCCCAAAATATGATCCCACAGAAGCCCACAGACCCCATGGATGATCCCACAGACCCCAAAAGATGACCCACAGACCCCACGGATCATCCAGAGACCCCAAAAGATGATCCCAGAGACGCCACGGATGAATCCCACAGGATCCCACAGATGGTCCCATAGATCCCAAAATATGATCCCACAGAAGCCGACAGACCCCATGGATGATCCCACAGAAGCCCAAAAGATGATCCCATAAATCCCATGGACGACCCCACAGACCCCACAGACCCCATGGATGATCCCACAGACCCCAAAAGATGATCCCACAGATCCCACAGATGACCCCAAAAGATGATCCCATAAATCCCACGGATGACCCCACAGACCCCACACAGACGACCCCCACAGACCCCAGGAGCACCCAGAGGTGCCCCCCAGCCCCAGCCCCGGGGGTCACCTTGGCGTAGCAGCGCTCCATGTGCCGCTAGGGCCACCGTTGGGGTTGATGGGGTGGCCGCAGGAGACGCAGAAGATCTGCAGGTCCGTGTCCCTCACTGTCCCCCTCCGTGCTCTGGGGGGGACAATGGGCTCAGGGGGGGCACCCAGGGGCTCCAGAGGGGGCACCCAGGGGCTCCAGGGGCACCCAGGGGCTCCAGGGGGGGGCACCCAGGGGCTCCAGGGAGCTCTCAGGGGGGTTGGGGGGTCCCAGGTGTCCAGGAAGGACCAGGGGGCACCCCAAGAAAGACCCAGAATGAGGAGAAACCAAAGGGTTTTTTTGGGTTCCCTGAAGGGGATGTTCCACCAAGGACCAGGGTCAAGAAGAACCCAAAACGAGGAGAACCAAAGGGTTTTTGGGGTCCCTGATGGGGTTCCATGAAGGACCAGGGTCAAGAAAGACCCAACAGGGGGAGAACCAAAGGGTTTTTTGGGGTCCCCAAGGGGGATGTTCCATGAAGGACCAAGGTCAACAAGAACCCAGAATGAGGAGAACCAAAACGTTTTCTGGGATCCCTGATAGGGTCCAAAAAAGGACCAAGGCCAAGAAGGACCCAAAACGAGGAGAACCAAACATTTTTTTGGGTTCCCTGAAGGGGATGATCCACCAAGGACCAAGGTCAAGAAGAACCCAAAACGAGGAGAACCAAAGGGTTTTTGGGATCCCTGATGGGGTTCCATGAAGGACCAGGGTCAAGAAAGACCCAAAATGGGTGGAACAAAAGGGGTTTTGGGGTCCCAAGGGGGGTGGTTCCATGAAGAACCAAGGCCAATAAGGACCCAGAAGGGGGAGAATTAAAGGGTTTTTGGGGTCCTTGATGGGGTTCCACAAAGGACCAGAGTCAAGAAAGACCCAGAATGGGGAGAATTAAACGTTTTTTGGGGTCCCTGATGGGGTTCCATGAAGGACCAGAGTCAAGAAAGACCCAGAATGGGGAGAATTAAACGTTTTTTGGGGTCCCTGATGGGGTTCCATGAAGGACCAGGGTCAAGAAGAACCCAAAATGAGGAGAACCAAAGCGTTTGTTTGGGTTCCCTGAAGGGGATGTTCCACCAAGGACCAGCGTCAAGAAGAACCCAGAATGGGGAGAATTAAACGTTTTTTGGAATGCCTGATAGGGTTCCACCAAGGACCAGGGACAAGACGGACCCAAAACGAGGAGAACCAAAGGATTTTTTGGGGTCCCCCAGCCCACCTCCTCGTCCTCGCGGGGCGGGTGCCCCTTGGCGCGGGCGATCAGCCCCTCCAGCTCGTGGAAGCGCCGCTCCATCTCCTGCAGCCGCAGCCGCGCCTGGTGCTGCTCGCGCCGGATCCGCTCCAGCAGCCGCTTGCCGTGCTCCTCCGCCACGCAGGGGCTCTGCTGCCACTGCTGGATCCGCTGCGGCAGGATCTCGTAGATCCGGCTGGGGGTCGGGGGAAGGAAAGGGTTAATGGGGATCCCAGGGATCCACTGCTGGATCCGCTGTGACAGGATCTCGTAGATCCGGCTGGGGTTGGGGGGAGGAAGGGGTTAATGGGGATCCCTGGGATCTCTGGGATCCACTGTGGGATCCACTGTGGGATCTGCTGTGGCAGGATCTCGTAGATCCGGCTGGGGGTCGGGGGGAGGAAGGGGTTAATGGGGATCCCTGGGATTGATGGGATCCACTGTGGGATCCACTGCTGGATCTGCTGTGACGGGATCAGGGATCGGGGGGAGGAGAGGGTTAATGGGGATCCCTGGGATCCGCTGCAGCAGGATCTCGTAGATCCGGCTGCGATTGGAGTGAGGAAAGGGTTAATGGGGGCTCCAGGATCCCTGGAATCTCTGGGATCCACTGTGGGATCCACAGCTGGATCTGCTGTGGAAGGATCTCTTAGATCCGGCTGGGGATTGGGGGGAGGAAGGGGTTAATGGGGATCCCTGGGATCCACTGTGACAGGATCAGGGATCAGGGGAGGAGAGGGTGAATGGGGATCCCTGGGATCTGCTGCGGCAGGATCTCGTAGATCCAGCTGGGGATCGGGGGGAGGAAAGGGTTAACGGGGATCCCTGGGATCGATGGGATCCACTGTGGGATCGACTGCAGCAGGATCTCATAGGTCTGCCAGGGGAGGAGAGGGTTAATGGGGATCCCTGGGATCCGCTGCGGCAGGATCTCATAGATCCGGTTGGGATTAGGGTGAGGAAAGGGTTAACAGGGATCCCTGGGCTCCCTGGGATCCACTGGTCCGTACTGGTCCGTACTGGTCCGTACTGGTCCGTACTGGCGGGCACTCACTTGGCAGCCAGTTTGATGCCGCAGGCCTCGCTGCAGTACTGCTCTGTACTGGTCTGTACTGCTCTGTACTGGTTTATACCAGTCCATACTGGTTTATATCAGTCTATGCTAGTCTATACTGGTCTATAACAGTCTGTACTGGTCTGTACTGGTCTGTACTGGTTTACACCACTCTGTACCAGTCCATACCAGTCCATACCGGTTTACACCACCCGTCCCGCCCAGCTGGGTTTACACCCAGCCCGTCCCGTCCCGCACTGGTCCATACTGGTCCATACTGGTCCGTACTGGCGGGCACTCACTTGGCAGCCAGTTTGATGCCGCAGGCCTCGCTGCAGTACTGCTCTGTACTGGTCTGTACTGGTTTACACCACTCTGTACCAGTCTGTACCAGTCCATACCGGTTTACACCACCCTACCCCGGCCCGTCCCGCCCCGCACTGGTCCATACTGGTCCATACTGGTCCGTACTGGTGGGCACTCACTTGGCAGCCAGTTTGATGCCGCAGGCCTCGCTGCAGTACTTGGAGGGCGGGCGTGCGGGGCGGGTGCAGCCGGGCCCCAGGCACTGGCCCAGCCCCGCCGGGTCGCGGGCGTCGGCGCGCTCGGGGTGCCCGCGGCGCTCGCGGTGCCGCGCCCGCTGCCGGTGCCGCTTGTAGCGCTCCTCCTTCTGCAACCAGTTAGCACCAGTTAGCACCAGTTAATACCAGTTAGCACCAGTGACCTCCCAGTGACCACCCAGTGACCTCCCAGTAACCACTGGTGCCGGTGCGTAGCGTTCCTCCTTCTGCAACCAGTTCATACCAGTTAGCACCAGTTAGCACCAGTTAGCACCAGTTAGCACCAGTTAGCACCAGTGACCTCCCAGGAACCTCCCAGTAACCACTGCTGCCGCTTGTAGCGCTCCTCCTTCTGCAACCAGTTAGCACCAGTTAATACCAGTTAATACCAGTAACCTCCCAGTCACCTCCCAGTCACCTCCCAGTAACCATCAATCACAGCCCAGTCACATCCCAGTAACCACCGGTGCCGCTTGTAGCGCTCCTCCTTCTGCGCCAGTTCATACCAGTTAGCACCAGTTAGTACCAGTTAGCACCAATGACCACCCAGTGACCACCCAGTAACCACTGGTGCCGGTGCCGCTTGTAGCGCTCCTCCTTCTGCACCAGTTAGCACCAGTTAATACCAGTTAGCACCAGTTAGCACCAGTTAGCAGCAGTTAGTACCAGTAACCTCCCAGTCACATCCCAGTAACCATCAATCACAGCCCAGTCACATCCAGTAACCATCAATCACAGCCCAGTCACATCCCAGTAACCACCGGTGCCACTTGTAGCGCTCCTCCTTCTGCACCAGTTCATACCAGTTAGCACCAGTTAGCACCAGTTAACACCAGTTAGTACCAGTGACCTCCCAGTCACATCCCAGTCACATCCCAGTAACCACTGGTGCCGCTCCTCTTTCTGCACCAGTTCATACCAGTTAGCACCAGTTAGCACCGGCTAACACCAGTTAGCACCAGTTAGCACCAGTTAATACCAGTTAACACCAGTTAGCACCAGTGACCTCCCAGTCCGTCCCAGTGCCCTCCCAGTACCTCCCAGTGCCCTCCCAGTGCCTCCCAGTCCCTCCCAGTGCCCTCCCAGTCCCTCCCAGTGCCCTCCCAGTGCCTCCCAGTGCCCTCCCAGTGCCTCCCAGTGCCCTCCCAGTCCCTCCCAGTGCCCTCCCAGTCCCTCCCAGTCCCTCCCAGTAGCTCCCAGTCCCTCCCAGTGCCCCCCACCTTCTTGTCCGACTTCTTCTCGCGGCGCTTGACGTGCTTGACCTTGACGGCGCGTTTGCGCAGCACCGGGTCCAGGAAAGGCGCGTCCTCGGCGTCGCTGAGCCAGGGCTGCCGGCACCGGGGACACCAGGGGACACCAGGGGACACCAGGGGACATGGGAGGACACGGTGGGGACACGTCAGGGATGTGAGGGGACATGTTGGGGACACGTCAGGGACATGAGGGGACGTGTGAGGACACGTCAGGGACACAGAGGGATGCGTCGGGGACACGTCGGGGACACGTTGGGGACACGAGGGGACACGTCGGGGACACGTCAGGGACGTGAGGGGACATGAGGGGACATGTTGGGGACACGTCAGGGACGTGAGGGGACACGTGGGGACGTGCTGGGGACACATCAGGGACGTGAGGGGACGTGTGAGGACACGTCGGGGACAAAGAGGGATGCGTCGGGGACACGTCGGGGACACGTTGGGGACACGTCAGGGACGTGAGGGGACATGTGAGGACGTGTGAGGACACGTTGGGGACACAGAGGGACACATCGAGGACACGTCCAAGACACGTGAGGGACATGTTGGGGACACACTGGGGACATGAGGGGACATGTCGGGGACACGTCAGGGACACGTCAGGGACATGTTGGGGACACGAGGGGACATGTTGGAGATGCGTCAGGGACATGAGGGGACGTGTGAGGACACGTCGGGGACACAAAGGGACACGTCGGGGACGTGTTGGGGACACGTCAGGGACATGAGGGGACACGTTGGGGACATGTTGGGGACACACACAGGGACACACTGGGGATGTGTTGGGGACATCTGGGGTGACACCCCCGATGTGCCTCCGAGTGTGGCCCGTGAAGGGACACTTGGGGACACATCAGGGACACGCGAGGACATGTTGGGGACATGTTGGGGACATGAGGGGACACATTGGGGACATGAGGGGACATTTTGGGGACACACAGGACACCAGGGGACGTGTTGGGGACATCTGGGCTGACACCCCTGATGTGCCTCTGAGTGTGGCCCATGAAGGGACACATTGGGGACACACTGGGGACATGTGGGGATGTGTTGGGGACACGTCGGTGACACGTCAGGGACACACGGGGATGCGTCAGGGACAATTTGGGGACACATGTGGGCACGTGGGGACACGGGGGGTGACATCCCCGATGTGCCTCAGAGTGTGGCCCGTGAAGGGACACAAGGGGACACGTTGGGGACACGTCGAGAGATGTGTCAGGGACACACAGGGACATGTTGGGGACACGCAGGGACAGGTCAGGGACACGTTGGGGACACATGAGGGACACGTCAGGGACACGCTGGGGACACGTGGGGTGACATCCCCGATGTGCCTCCGAGTGTGGCCCATGGAGGGACACCTGGGGACACATTGGGGACACGTTTGGGTACACGAGGGGACACATCAGGGACACGTCAGAGACACGTTGGGGACACAAGGACACACAGGGATGCTCCAGGGACACGTCAGGGACACATTGGGGACACATTGGGGACACGTGGGGGACACGTGGGATGACGTGTGAGGACAAGTTGGAGACACGTTGGGGACATTGCCAGGGACACATCGGGGACACGTCAGGGACACGTTGGGGACACAAGGACACACAGGGATGCTCCAGGGACACGTTGGGGACAGCGCAGGGTGACAGCCCCGATGTCCCTCAGGGTGTGGCACGTGAATGGACACGTGGGGACACATCGGGGACACGTCGGGGACACGTCAGGGACATGTCAGGAAGGTGTGGGACCACGTGGGGACACGTCGGGGACACATCGGGGACACATCAGGAAGGTGCGGGACCACGTGGGGACACGTTGGGGACACGTGGGGTGACATCCTCGATGTGCCTCAGAGTGTGGCCCGTGAAAGGACACACGGGGTGACATTGGGGACATGTCGGGGACATGTCAGGGACACATCAGGGACACGCGGTGACACGTCGGGGACACGCAGCAGTGACACCCCCGAGGTGCCCCAGAGCGCGGCCTGGTGTGGGGACGCGCCAGGACAGGCTTGGGGACACTTGGGGACACTTGGGGACACTTGGGGACACTTGGGGACGCTCCTGCCACGCCCCAGAGCGCGTTCAAACCTGGCTGGAGGTGCTCAGGCATCCCCGAAACGCCCCCCGAGCTTTGGGGGTCCTGGGGGGGAATTTGGGGTTCCCGGGGCAGTTTTGGGGTTCCCGGGGGGCAGTTTTGGGGGTCCCGGGGCAGTTTTGGGGGTCCTGGGGCAGTTTTGGGGGTCCTGGGGCAGTTTTGGGGTTCCTGGGGGGCATTTTTGGGGTTCCTGGGGGGCAGTTTTGGGGTTCCTGGGGGGCATTTTTGGGGGTCCTGGGGCAGTTTTGGGGTTCCTGGGGGGCATTTTTGGGGTTCCTGGGGGGCAGTTTTGGGGGTCCTGGGGGGCAGTTTTGGGGGTCCTGGGGCAGTTTTGGGGGTCCTGGGGGGCATTTTTGGGGTTCCTGGGGGGCAGTTTTGGGGTTCCTGGGGGGCATTTTTGGGGGTCCTGGGGCAGTTTTGGGGTTCCTGGGGGGCATTTTTGGGGTTCCTGGGGAAGTTTTGGGGTCCTGGGGCAGTTTTGGGGGGCAAGAGGCAGTTTTGGGGTCCTGGGGCAGTTTTGGGGGTCCTGGGGGGCAGTTTTTGGGGTGCCAGGGGCAGTTTTTGGGGTTCCGGGGGCAGTTTTTGGGGGTCCCGGGGCCGTTTTTGGGGGTCCCGGGGCCGTTTTTGGGGGTCCCGAGGCCGTTTTTGGAGGTCCCGGGGGCATTTTTGGAGGTCCCGGGGGCATTTCTGGGCGTCCTGAGGCCGTTTTTGGGGGTCCCGAGGCCATTTTTGGGGGTCCCGGGGCCGTTTCTGGGGGTCCCGAGGCCGTTTCTGGGGGTCCGGGGGCCGTTTCTGGGGGTCTGGGGGCCGTTTCTGGGGGTCCGGGGGCCGTTTCTGGGGGTCCGGGGGCCATTTCTGGGGGTCCCGAGGCCGTTTTTGGGGGTTCCGAGGCCGTTTTTGGGGGTCCCGAGGCTGTTTTTGGGGGTCCCGGGGCCGTTTTTGGGGGTCCCGAGGCCGTTTCTGGGGGTCCCGGGGCCGTTTCTGGGATTCCAGGTGCAGTTTTGGGGGTCCCGAGGCCGTTTTTGGGGGTCCCAAGGCCGTTTTTGGGGGTCCCGAGGCTGTTTTTGGGGGTTCCGAGGCCGTTTTTGGGGGTTCCGAGGCCGTTTTTGGGGGTCCCGGGGCTGTTTTTGGGGGTCCCGGGGCTGTTTCTGGGGGTCCCGAGGCCGTTTTTGGGGGTCCCGGGGCCGTTTCTGGGGGTCCCGAGGCCGTTTTTGGGGGTCCCGAGGCCGTTTTTGGGGGTCCCGGGGCCGTTTCTGGGGGGCTCACCAGGCCGTGCTCGTCGAAGGCGCCGGCGCAGAGCTCCTGGTAGAGCCGGGGGTCGAGGGGCAGCTCCTCGTCCGAGAGGCTCTCGGGGGGCCCCGGCCCCCCCAGCTGCGCCTTCAGCAGCTCCAGGTCCCCCTCGCGCCCCCGCGCCAGCTGGGGGGGGGGTCAGCAGCGCCAGGGACCCCCCGGACCCCCCCGTGGCACCCCTGGGACCCCCCTCATGGCACCCCCGGGACCCCCTCATGGCACCCCTGGGACCCCCAGTGACACGCTGGGACCCCAAATGACACCCAGGACCCCCCCTGGGACCCCCTCATGGCACCCTCAAGACCCCCTCATGGCACCCCTGGGACCCCCACAATGACACCCTGGGACCCCCACAATAACACCCTGGGACCCTCACAATGACACCCAGGACCCCCCTGGGACTCCCTCATGGCACCCCCAGGACCCCCTCATGGCACCCCTGGGACCCCCAGTGACACCCCAGGACCCCCAATGACACCCTGGGACCCCCACAATGACACCCTGGGACCCCCTCCTGGCACCCTCAGGACCCCCAATGACACCCAGGACCCCCCTGGGACCCCCTCCTGGCACCCCAGGGACCCCCAGTGACACCCCAGGACCCCCTCCTGGCACCCCCGGGACCCCCAGGACCCCCCTGGGACCCCCTCCTGGCACCCCAGGGACCCCCATCGGTTGGGGGGTGTCACCACCCCCCAAGGACCCCCACCCAACACCCCTGGGACCCCCTGACACCAACTGGGGGGGGGTCAGCACCTTCCTGGGCACCCCCCACCCCCCCCCGGAGCTGTGAGCCCCCCACCTCAAGGACAGCGGGGATGCCCCTCCCCCCCCAGAGGCCAGGCCCCTCCCCCACACCCTTCCCAGGGGGGCCAGGGGGGGTCTGGGGTCCCTCCCCTCCCCCCAGGGCCCCCCAGACTCACCGAGGTCGGGAAGTACTTGTAGGACTCCTGTGGGGACAGGGGGACAGGTCAGGGACACGGCAGCGTGGGGACACGGGGACACAGAGTGACACGGGGACACGGGGACACAGGACACGGGGACAGAGGGACACGGGGACATGGGGACAGAGGGACACAGAGTGACACAGAGTGACACAGAGTGACACAGAGTGACACGGGGACAGAGAGACACGGGGACAGAGAGACACGGGGACACAGAGTGACACGGGGACAGAGGGACACAGGGACACAGGACATGGGGACAGAGGGACATGGGACACAGGACATGGGGACACAGAGTGACACACAGACACGGGGACAGAGGGACATGGGGACATGGGGGCACAGGGACAGAGAGACACAAGGACACAAGGACATAGGACATAGGGACAGAGGGACACACGGACACTGGGACATGGGGACACAGAGTGACACATGGACATGGGGACAGAGGGACATGGGGACATGGGGACATGGGGACACACAGTGACACAGGGACATGGGGACAGAGGGACATGGGGACACACAGTGACACAGGGACATGGGGACAGAGGGACATGGGGACATGGGGACACACAGTGACACAGGAACACGGGGACAGAGGGACACAGGGTGACACAGTGGCACGGGACAAGGTGACAAAGAGACACGAGGACAGAGACGGTGACAAAGGACGCGTCATGACACGAGACACGGTGACAGAGGGACACGGGACAGGGTGACAAAGGGACACGAGGCGGTGACAGAGCCACAGGACAGGGACACGAGGACAAAGAGCCACGCGGGGGACACCTTGGGGACATGCTGCACACATGCTGAGGGCGCTTTGGGGACATCCAGGGGACACCTTGGGGACACGTTGGGGACACTTTGGGCACACCCTGGGGACATCCTGGGGACACGCTGGGGACACCGTGGGGACACATTGGGAACACCTTGGGGACACCCCAGGGACATCCAAGGGACCCCCAAGGGACACGTTGAGGACACATTAGGGACACCTTGGGGACATGCTAGGAACACATTGGGGACACTTTGGGGACACTTTGGGGACACCTTGGGGACATCCAGGGGAGACCTTGGGGACACCTTGGGGACACCTTGGGGACACCCTGGGGACACCCTGGGGACACCCTGGGGACACTCTGGGGACACCTTGGGGACACCCTGGAGAGACCTGGGGGATACTCTGGGGACACCTCGGGGACACCCAAGGGACACCCTGGGGACATCCTGGGGACACCCTGGGGACACCCAGGGGACACATTGGGGACACCCTGGGGACACCCTGGGGACATCCAGAGGACACCTTGGGGGCATGCTGGGGACACTTTGGGGACACCCTGGGGACACGTCGGGGACATGTTGGGGACACACTGGGAACACATTGGGAGCACCCTGGGGACACCCAGGGGACACTTTGGGGACACCCTGGGGTCACCCTGGGGACACCCTGGGGACATGCTGGGAACACCTTGGGGACACCCTGGGGACTTATTGGGGACACCCTGGAGAGACCTGGGGGATACTCTGGGGACACCTCGGGGACACCCAAGGGACACCCTGGGGACACCCTGGGGACACTTTAGGGACACCCTGGGGACACCCAGGTGACACTGAGGTCCCGGCTCACCCGGGCCCGCAGCTGGCACTGCCGCAGGCGGCACTTCTGGCGGATCTTGTTGGGGCCCCCAAATTTCTTCATGTCGCGACAGAAGTCGCACTGCCCGCAGTCCTCGGGGCGCCGGCACGCCTCGCACTCGCCGCACATGCGGGCGGAGCGCTTGATCTGCGGGGGGACAGCCCCGGAAAGGGGGTCAGGCACCCCGAAAAGGGGGTCAAAAACCCCGAAAATGGGGTCAGGCACCCCGAAAATGGGGTCAGGCACCCTAAAAATGGGGTCAGCAACCCAAAAAGGGGGTCAGGTACTCCAAAAAGGGGGTCAGGCACCCCAAAATGGGGTCAGGCACCCCGAAAATGGGGTTAGGCACCCCGAAAAGGGGGTAAGCACCCTGAAAATGGGGTCAGAAACCCCAAAAAAGGGGGTCAGGCACCCCGAAAACGGGGTCAGGCACCCTGAAAATGGGATAAGACACCCCAAGAATTGGGTCAGGCACCTCGAAAAGGGGATCAGCAGCCCGAAAATGGGGTCAGCCCGAAAACGGGGTCAAAAACCCTGAAAATGGGGTCAGGCACCTCAAAAAGGGGGTCAGGCACCCCAAAAATGGGGTCAGGCACCCCAAAAAGGGGGTCAGGCACCCCAAAAAGGGGGTCAAAAACCCCAAAAATGGGGTCAGGCACCCCAAAAATGGGGTCAAAAACCCTGAAAAGGGGGTCAAAAACCTTGAAAATGGGGTCAGGCACCCCAAAAATGGGGTCAGGCACCCCAAAAAAGGGGGTCAGGCACCCCGAAAACCACCCGGGGACATCCCTGCCTCGCACTCGCCGCACATGTGGGCGGAGCGCTTGATCTGCGGGGGGACAGTCCCGAAAATGGGGGTCAGGCACCACAAAAAGGGGGTCAGGCAGCCTGAAAATGGGGTCAGAAACCCCGAAAATGGGGTCAGGCACCCCAAAAATGGGGTCAGGCACCCCAAAAAATGGGGTCAGGCACCCTGAAAAGAGGGTCAAAAACCCCGAAAATGGGGTCAGGTACCTTGAAAATGGGGTCAGGCACCCCGAAAATGGGGTCAAAAACCCTGAAAATGGGGTCAGGCAGCCCAAAAAGGGGGTCAGGTACCCCAAAAAATGGGGTCAGGCACCCCGAAAAGGGAGTCAGGCACCCAAAAAATGGGGTCAGGCAGCCCAAAAAGGGGGTCAGGTACCTTGAAAATGGGGTTAGGCACCCCAAGAATTGGATCAGGCACCCCAAAAAGGGGGTCAGACAGCCCGAAAAGGGGGTCAAAAACCCTGAAAATGGGGTCAGGCACCTCGAAAATGGGGTCAGGCACCCCAAAAAAGGGGGTCAGGCACCCCGAAAACCACCCGGGGACATCCCTGCCTCGCACTCGCCGCACATGCGGGCGGAGCGCTTGATCGGCGGGGGGACAGCCCCGAAATGGGGTCAGGCACCTCGAAAATGGGGTCAGAAACCCCAAAAATGGGGTCAGGCAGCCCAAAAAGGGGGTCAGGCACCCTGAAAATGGGGTCAGAAATCCTGCAAATGGGGTCAGGCACCCCAAAAATGGGGTCAGAAACTCCGAAATGGGGGTCAGGTACCCTGAAAAGGGGGTCAGGCACCCTGAAAAGGGGGTCAGACACCCCAAGAATGGGGTCAGGCACCCTGAAAAGGGGGTCAGCAGCCCAAAAATGGGGTCAAAAACCCTGAAAAGGGAGTCAGGCACCCCAAAAATGGGGTCAAAAACCCTGAAAATGGGGTCAGGCAGCCCAAAAAGGGGGTCAGGCACCTCAAAAACAGGATCAGGCAGCCTGAAAATGGGGTTAGGTACCCCTAAAAGGGAGTCAGGTACCCCAAAAATGGGGTCAGGCACCCCGAAAAGGGGGTCAGGTACCCCAAGAATTGGGTCAGGCACCACGAAAATGGGGTCAGGCACCTCAAAAAGGGGGTCAGGCACCCTGAAAATGGGGTCCAAAACCCCAAAAATGGGGTCAAAAACCCTGAAAAGGGGGTCAGGCCCCCCTTTTTTGGGGTCTCCCCTTTTTTTGGGGTGCCCACCTTTTTTGGGGTCTCCCCTTTTTTGGGGTCTCCCCTTTTTTTGGGGTGCCCACCTTTTTTGGGGTCTCCCCTTTTTGGGGTCTCCCCTTTTTTGGGGTTCCCCCCTTTGCGGGGTCTCCCTTTGTGGAGTTCCCCCCCTTTTTGGGGTCTCCCCTTTTTTGGGGTCTCCCCTTTTTTTGGTGTTTCCCCCTTTTTTGGGGTCTCCCCTTTTTTGGGGTCTCCCTTTTTGGGGGTCTCCCTTTGTGGAGTTCCCCCCTTTTTTGGGGTTCCCCCTTTTTTGGGGTCTCCCCTTTTTTGGGGTCTCCCCTTTTTTGGGGTCTCCCTTTTTTGGGGTCTCCCTTTTTGGGGGTCTCCCTTTTTTTGAGGTCCCCCTTTGCGGGGTCTCCTTTTGTGGAGTTCCCCCCTTTTTTTATGGTTCCCCCCTTTTTTTGGGGTCTCCCCTTTTTTGGGGTGCCCCCCTTTTTTGGGGTCCCCTTTTTTGGGGTCTCCCTTTTTTGGGGTTCCCCCCTTTTTTTGGGGTGCCCACCTTGGCAGCCCGGCCCTGCTCCAGCTCCTGCCCCTTGGCCCCCTCGTGCTCCTTCTCCCGCCACTTCTTGTGCCGGTACCGGATCTCCAGGGAGGGGTCCTTCTCTGGGGGGGGAGGGGGTCACAGAGAGGGGTCGGGGGACCCCCCACCCATCCCCACCCACCCCAACCCTGACCCCTCAAATCGTGACCCCCACCCTGTCCAGGACCCCCAAAATCAGACTCAAGTGTCTGGGAGCCTCCCAAGAAAACCATCCAGACCCCACCCCCCCCAAAAAAAAACCACCTGAACACCCCCAAAGCCCCTCCAATGCCCCTCAAAGCCCCCCCAGAGTCCCTCAAAGCCCCCCAAAGACCCTCAAAGCCCCTCAAAGCCCCTCCAGAGCCCCCCCAGAACCCTCCCAGAGTTCCCCAGAGCCCCTCAAAGACCCCCCAGAGCCACCCAAAGCCCCCCCAGAGCTCCTCCAAGCCCCCCATAGCTCCTTTAGAGCCCCTCAAAGCCCCCCAAAGCTCCTCCAGAGTCCCCCCAGAGCCCCCAGCGCCCCCCCAGAGCCCCTCAAAGACCCCCAAAGCCTCCAAAGCCCCACCAGAGCCCCTCAAAGAGTCCCCCCAAGCCCCCGGAGCCTCCCAGAGCCCTCCAAAAGCCCCCCAGAGCCTCTCCACAGCCCCCCAAAGCCCCTCAAAGCCCCCCAAAGACCCCTCAGAGCCCTCTCAAAGCCCCCCAGAGCCCTCCCAGAGTCCCCCCAAGCCCCCGGAGCCCCCCAAAGCCCCTCCAAATCTCCCCCAGAGCCCCCCAAAGCCCCCCAAACCCCTCCCAGAGCCCCTCCAGAGTCACTCAAAGCCCCCTCAGAGCCCCCCAAAGCCCCTCCAAAGCCCCTCAAAGCCCCCCAAAGCCCCTTCAGAGCCCCCCAAAGCTCCTCCAGAGCCCCTCAAAGCCCCTCAAAGACCCCCCAGCACCCTCCCAGAGCCCCCCAAACTCCTCCCAGAGCCCCTCCAGAGCCCCTCAAAGCCCCCCTCAAAGACCCCCAAAGCCCCCCCAGAGCTCCTCCAAGCCCCTCCAGAGCCCCCCCAGAGCCCCCCAAAGCCCCTCCAGAGCCCCTCAAAGCCCCCCCAAGCCCCCCCAGAGCTCCTCCAAGCCCCTCCAAAGACCCCCAAAGCCCCTCCAAGGACCCCCAAAGCCCCCCAAAGCTCCTCCAGAGCCCCTCAAAGCCCCTCCAGAGCTCCTCCAGAGTCCCCCAAAGCCCCTCCAGAGCCCCTCAAAGCCCCCCCAAGCCCCTCAAACCCCCCAAAGCTCCTCCAGAGCCCCTCAAAGCTCCTCCAGAGCCCCTCAAAGCGCCTCCAAAGCCCCTCAGAGAGCCCCTCAAAGACCCCCCAGCGCCCTCCCAGAGCCCCTCAAAGCCCCTCCAGAGCCCCTCAAAGACCCCCCAGCGCCTCCCCAGAGCCCCTCCAAGCCCCTCCAGAGCCCCCCAAAGCTCCTTCAGAGCCCCCCAAAGCCCCTCAAAGACCCCCCAGTGCCCTCCCAGAGCCCCCCATCTCCTCCCAGAGCTCCTCCAGAGCCCCCCAAAGCCCCTTCAAAGCCCCCCCAGAGTCCCCCAAACCCCTCCCAGAGCCCCCCCAGAGCCCCTCAAAGCCCCTCAAAGCCCCCCCAAGGCCCCCCGGAGCCCCCCTCACCGCGGCACTGGCGGCAGTACCACTCCCGGATGGCCTTGGCCATGCGCTCGGTGATGTTGATGCAGTCGCCATGGAACCACTCGTTGCAGTTGTCGCAGCCGCTGCGGGACCGGGGGGTGGGGGGGGGGGCGACACCGAGACCCCTCAGCCCGGGCAGCCCCTCCCCCAGCTTCAAGGGACCCCCCACCTCCAACACCCCCCCCCCCCCAGGGGCCGAGACAAACTGGGGACAGGGACGCCCCCCCCTCCCCAAATCCCACCCTGAGAGGCACCCTGGACCCCCAGCCCTGTGTCACCCAGCCCTCTGCAGCCCCTCAGATCTGCTGCGACCACCCCCCCAGACCCCCCCTCAAACCTTGAAGCAGCTGCAGACCCCCAGACCCCCCCACCAGAGCCCCCCCTCAAATCCTGAAGCACTTGAGGACCCTCAGACCCCCCCTCATGTCCTGGAGCAGCTGCAGACCCCCCATACCCCCCCACCAGAACTCCCCCTCAAATCCTGAAGCACTTGAGGACCCCCTCAGAGCCCCCCCTCACGTCCTGGAGAAGCTGCAGACCCCCAGACCCCACCACCACAGCCCCCCCCTCAAATCCTAAAGCATTTGAGGACCCCTAAGACCCCCCCTCACATCCTGGAGCAGCTGCAGACCCCCAGACCCCCCACCAGAACTCCCCCTCAAATCCTGAAGCACTTGAGGACCCCTAAGACCCCCCCCCTCACGTCTTGAAGCAGTTGCAGACCCCCGCAGAGCCCCCCAAAACCTCCCCCCTCAAATCCTGAAGCACTTCAGGACCCCTCAGAGCCCCCCCCTCACATCCTGGAGAAGCTGCAGACCCCCCAGACCCCCCCCTCACATCCTGAAGCACTTGAGGACCCCTCAGAGCCCCCCCCTCACGTCCTGAAGCAGCTGCAGACCCCCAGACCCCCGTTCTCCCCTCACATCCCGAAGCAGTTTCGGACCCCGCTCCCCCCGTTCCCCCCTCAAATCCCGACCCAGCTGCAGACCCCGACCCCTCAGTTCCCCCCTCACGTCCCGAAGCAGTCTCGGACCCCGCTCCCCCCCGGTGCCCCCTCACATCATGAAGCAGTTGATGTCCGGCTTGCGGCACACGCAATAAACCGGCGCGTTCTCCTCCCCGCCCGGGGCCGCCTCCGCGTCCGAGAATTCGCTGTCCTGAGGGGGGGGTAACGGCGGGGAGGCGGTGTCAGGGCTTGGGGGGTCACCCAGACACCCTGCCCGCCCCCCAGGCCTCTCGCCCCGCACCGCAGAGCCGCTCGGGCCCGCACAAACACCCGGTTCCCCCCTCACCATCGCTGCCGCCGCCGCCGCCGCCACCGAGGGACGCTCCGGGCTAGGCCCAACCGCGGCCGGAAGCGGGGGCGTGTCCAACTTCCGCTTCCGGGGAAGGGTGTTGCCGTCCACAGCATGGCGGCGCCCGGGGAGAGCAATGGCGGCGGCGAAAGGGGGCCGCCATGTTTGCGGGAGGTGTCGCCCGCGGTCAAAAAGAGACACCTGAGAGACAGCAAGGGTGGCGGAACGTTTATTGGGGACATGAGGGGACATTGGGGACATCAGGGATATGAGGGGACATCGGGGATATGAGGGGACATCGGGGATATGAGGGGACATCGGGGACATTGGGGACATCAGGGACATGAGGGGACATCAGGGACATGAGGGGACATTCGGGACATGAGGGGGGCCTGAGGGGACATGAGGGTACATCAGGGATATGAGGGGACATCGGGGACATGAGGGACATTGGGGACATCAGGGACATGAGGGGACATCGGGGACATGAAGGACATTGGGGACATGAGGGGACATCAGGGACATGAGGGACATGAGGGACATGAGGGGACATCGGGGACATGAAAGACATTGGGGACATGAGGGACATGAGGGACATCAGGGACATGAGGGGGGCCTGAGGGGACATGGGGGGGGGGGCTGGAGGGGCATGGGGAACATTGGGGACATGGGGGGGACATTAAGGGGACACTGGGGACACGAGGGGACATTGGGGAATCCGGGGAGGATGGGAGGAACTTGAGGGGACCTGAGGGGGACATGGCAGGGAGGACAATGGCAGGGCACAGGTGGCTCGCCAGGTGCATCACACAGGTGTCACACAGGTGTCACACAGGTGCCACACAGGTGTCCCAAAGGCCGTGGCCATCTTGTCCCTTGTCACTCTGGCTGAGCCTCCAGGGAGCGTTGCAGCTGCTGCAGCTCCTCCGCCAACCTGGGGGCGGGGCCAGAGAAAGGGGTGGGGCCAGATGTGGGCGGGGCCTCGAGGGGCTCAGGTGAGTCGAGGGCCACGCCTTTCCCACACCTGTCCTGGGAGTGTCACACACCTGTCCCCAAGGGTCACACACCAGTCCCCAGGGGTCACACACCTGTCCCAGGGGTCACACACCTGTCCCCAAGGGTCACACACCTGTCCCAGGGGTCACACACCTGTCCTTGGGGGGGTCACACACCTGTCCCCAAGGGCCACAAACCTGTCCTGGGAGGGCCACAAACCTCTACTGGGATGGTCACACACCTGTCCTTGGGGGTTCACACACCTGTCCCAGGGGTCACACACCTGTCCGCAAGGGTCACACACCTGTCCTTGGGGGTTCACACACCTGTCCCAGGGGTCACACACCTGTCCCAGGGGTCACACACCTGTCCTTGGGGGTTCACACACCTGTCCTTGGGGGAGTCACACACCTGTCCCCAAGGGTCACACACCTGTCCTTGGGGGTTCACACACCTGTCCTTGGGGGGGTCACACACCTGTCCCAGGGGTCACACACCTGTCCTTGGGGGGTCACACACCTGTCCCAAGGGTCACACACCTGTCCTTGGGGGTTCACACACCTGTCCTTGGGGGGGTCACACACCTGTCCCAAGGGTCACACACCTGTCCTTGGGGGGGTCACACACCTGTCCTTGGGGGTTCACACACCTGTCCCAGGGGTCACACACCTGTCCCAAGGGTCACACACCTGTCCTTGGAGGGTCACACACCTGTCCCAAGGGTCACACACCTGTCCTTGGGGGGTCACACACCTGTCCCAGGGGTCACACACCTGTCCCAGGGGTCACACACCTGTCCTTGGGGGGTCACACACCTGTCCCAAGGGTCACACACCTGTCCTTGGAGGGTCACACACCTGTCCCAAGGGTCACACACCTGTCCCAAGGGTCACACACCTGTCCTTGGGGGGGTCACACACCTGTCCCAGGGGTCACACACCTGTCCTTGGGGGGGTCACACACCTGTCCCAAGGGTCACACACCTGTCCTTGGGGGGTCACACACCTGTCCTTGGGGGGGGGTCACACACCTGTCCTTGGGGGGGTCACACACCTGTCTCAGGGGTCACACACCTGTCCCAAGGGTCACACACCTGTCCCCAAGGGTCACACACCTGTCCCGGTGCTTCAGGGCCAGCTGCTTCTGGTCCAGCTCCTCCTTCAGCCATCGCTCCGCCTCCTCCTGACCCTGCTGCACCAATCGGCTGCGAGAATGGGGGTTAGGGGGTGGGGACAGGCCTGAGTGGGCGGGGTTACCTTTGAGGGGGCGGGGCCAGAGCTGGGCACTCACCTGGTCACAGCTGCCTGCGGGCCCAGCTGCTCCTCGATGTCCATCAAACAGCGCTCTGGGCAAGGGGGGGACACTGCTCAGCCCAAGGGGACACACCTGGCCTGGGGGGGGGCTCAGGTGTCCAGGGGGGTCACTCAGGGGCTTGTGGGAGAGGGGCTCAGGTAGCCAAGGGTCAGCCAGGTGTTCCATGGGAGGACTCAGGTGTCAGGAGGGACACTCAGGTGCATGAGGGGGGGCCTGGGGGGTCACTCAGGTGTCTGAGGGGGGTCCTGGGGGGGTCACTCAGGTGTCAGGAGGGACACTCAGGTGCATGAGGGGGGTCCTAGGGGGTCACTCAGGTGTCAGGAGGGACACTCAGGTGCATGAGGGGGGTCCTGAGGGGGTCACTCAGGTGTCAGGAGGGACACTCAGGTACAGGAGGGGGGTCCTGGGGGGGTCACTCAGGTGTCAGGAGGGACACTCAGGTGCATGAGGGGGGTCCTGGGGGGTCACTGAGGTGTCAGGAGGGACACTCAGGTGCATGAGGGGGGTCCTGGGGGGTCACTCAGGTGTCAGGAGGGACACTCAGGTGCATGAGGGGGGTCCTGAGGGGGTCACTCAGGTGTCAGGGGCTCACCCCAGCTCAGCCACTTCTCCTCCATCTTCTCCAGGTGCGCCAGTTCAGCCTCCAGGTGGGCTGGAGCCTGTGAGGGGACATGGGTGGGAGGGGACACTGGGGGGGTGGGATCCCAGGGTGTGCGAGGGCACACAGGTGTGTGTGGGACCCCCCCAGGTGTATGAGGGACCCCCCCAGGTGTGTGTGGGACCCCCAGGTGTGTGTGGGACCCCCCCAGGTGTGTGAGGGACCCCAGCCCGGGGCTCACGTGCGTGTAATGCAGGTGCTTGTGCTCCTCCATGATGGCCTTGAGCTGCTGGCAGTACTGACGCCTGGGGGGGAGGGGACACGGGGGGCAGAGGGGCGACACGGTGGTCACGTGACCTGTGTGGGTCACCTGGTGCCACCCCCAGCCTCACCTGTGTCCCCCAGCCCCACCTGCGTCCCCAGCCCCACCTGTGTCCCCCAGCCCCACCTGTGCCCCTAGCCCCACCTGTGCCCCCAGCCTTACCTGTGTCCCCCAGCCTCACCTGTGTCCCAGCCCACCTGTGTGTCCCAGCCTCACCTGTGTCCCCCAGCCTCACCTGTGTCCCAGCCCACCTGTGTGTCCCAGCCCCACCTGTGTCCCCAGCACCACCTGTGTCCCCCAGCCCCACCTGTGTCCCCCAGCCTCACCTATGTCCCCCAGCCCCACCTGTGTCTTCAGACCCACCTGTGTCCCCAGCCCACCTGTGTCCCAGCCCCACCTGTGCCCCAGCCCCACCTGTGTCTTCAGACCCACCTGTGTCCCCCAGCCTCACCTGTGTCCCCCAGCCTCACCTGTGTCCCCCAGCCTCACCTCTGTTCCCGGCGCAGGTGTTGCAGCTCTTCCAACTTCTGCTCTGCCCCTTCCAGGTCCTGGTGCTGCTCCAGGAAGAGCCCGCAGCACCTGGGGGGGGGCGGGGTCAGGGGGCACCAGGTGTGTTTGGCAGGCGGGGGTCAGAGGTCACGTGGGCACAGGTGAGGTCAAGAAGGGTCACAGGTGTCCCCACTCACCTCTGACCTTTGGCCTCCACCTCCTTCCTCTGCAGCCGCGCTCTCTGCAGTGACTCTGGGGGGTCAGGGGGGTCACAAGGGTTGGGGTCAGGGGGTCAGGGGGTCAAGGGACATCAGGGGAGGGTTTGTGGGGACCCCAAAGACCCCAGGGCCCCCTGGGCTCACCCTGCACCTGCTGGTAGGACCTGTCCAGTGCCTCCTTGCGCTGCTCCACTGTGGGGAGGGAGAGGTGAGCTCAGAGCCCTGTGTTCCCCCCACAGACCCCCCCAGGGTCCCTACACACCACCCAGAGACCCCACAGACCCCTCAGGGTCCCTACACAACACCTGGCAACCCCACAGACCCCTCGGGGTCCCTACACACCACCCAGAGACCCCACAGAGCCCTCAGGGTTCCTACACAACACCTGGCAACCCCACAGACCCCCCCAGGGTCCCCACACACCGCCCAGAGACCCCACAGACCCCTCTGTGTGTTCCCCCAGCCCTCTCGGTGTCCCCCTCCAGACCCCTCAGGGATCCCCCCCAGCCTCTCATTGTCCCCCCCTCAGGCGACTCACGTTGCTCCAGGTGCTGGCGCAACCCCTCACAGTAGTCCTGTGCCTTCAGCAGCTCCTCTGCCGCGGCCTGACGGACTGGGGGACAGGGTGGGACAGACAGAGGGATGTGTGGGACGCACAGGGGGACGTGGCAGGCACACGTGTGTGGGGGACACGGGGACCCTCACGCTCACCTCTCTGCATGCTGTGGACCTGCCTCAGCAGCGAGATGTCCCCAGGGGGACCCGAGGAGGGAACAGGGCGGGACACGGGGACGCTGCGCCTCTCGGGGACACCTGGGAGCACCTGGTCCCTGGGGCGGGGGGACACGGGGACGCACGGTGGTCTCGGGGGGTCTCGGCCGTGGAGCCCCTCACTGCGTGGGTCCATCACTGCAGCCTGGAGGGACACGGTGGGGTGATGATGGTGGGCGCTGGCTTGTCCCCTCCTGTCGCCTTGTGATCCTCTTCATTCCCCTTTTCCCACCCTCAACCCCACATTTTCTGTCGTGTTTCAGCCATTTCTCCCCTCTTTTCTCTCTCTTCCCAGTTCTGTCACCTCCTTCTTCCAGTTCCTGCCACCTCTGTCCCTTCCATTTCTGTCCCTCTTTTCCCTCTCCAGTCCTTTCCTCTCTTACTCCATTTTCTGTCACCAACACTCTTTCCGGTCTCCTTTTCACACTTCTCTCTCTTGTGTCCTTACACTTTGTCCCTTTTCAGCCCCCATTTCCCCTCACCTTCTTTCTGCAGCTTTGTCAGCTCTTCTTGCCAGTCCCTCAGGTTTTCCTGCCCTCTTCCCCTCAGGTTTCCCGCTCTTTTTCCCCTCACGTTTTCCCGCTCTTTTTCCCCCTCACGCTTTCCTGCCCTTTTTCCCCTCACGCTTTCCCGCTCTTTTTCTCCTCACGCTTTCCCGCTCTTTTTCCCCTCACGCTTTCCCGCCCTTTTTCCCCCTCACGCTTTCCCGCTCTTTTCCCCCCTCATGTTTTCCTGCCTTTTCCCCCCACATTTTCACGCCATTTCCCTTCTATTTTCCCTTTTTTTGCTTTCACATTTCCCCACCTTTTCCCCCTCATGTTTTCCCACCCTTTTCTCTCACATTTTTCACCTTTCCCCCTCACATCTTCCCACCATTTTCTGTCAACTCTTACCCCTAATTTTATCCCTTTTTCCAGCTGTTTCTGTCCCTTCCTGACGCCATCCTCTGTCCCCTTTCCACCCTCAGCCCGTCACTCCTTCCAGCATATTCTCTTCCCTCTTTTCTCCTCCCTTTTCCATTTATTTTTGCCCTCCGTTTCTTGTCACCTCTTCCAGCCTTTCCTGTCACATTTTTCCACCATTTTCTCAAGTTTTCCCTGCTGATTTCCATCCCCTCCTCCCTCTCTTTCCTGCCCCATTTTCCCTCTTCTCTATCTGCTCTTACCCACCTTCTCTTTCAGGTTTCCTCCCCATTTCCTCTCCTGCGTTCCTCTCATTTTTGGTTGTTTTCACCTTCTCAGTCCCGTCTCCTCTCCACCCTTCCTTCTTCCCCTCACCCCTCAGGCTGTGTCCCTGCCACCCCCTCACCCCTCAGGCCGTGTTCCCGTCCCCTTGTCCCCTCACCCTGAAGGGTGAGGCCGTGTCCCCTCATCCCCCAGCGCCCCCGGACTCAGGACTCTCCCCGGGGTCTCAGCGTTTATTGTCAGCCCTCGGGCTCGGGCGCCTCAGGGCGCACGGGCGCGGCACAGAACGGTGCCGGGTAGCGGATGAAGAGCCAGTCCTCCTCCTTCTTGAGCCAGCGCAGCAGCTTGGTCAGCACGGCGATGGCGCCCGCCTTGGTCACCAGAGGGCTGAAGCAGCTGTAGAGCTCGAACTTGCTGGTCACCTGTGGGGAGCCACGCCTGTCAGCGCTGGGACCGACTGATGGCACTGCCAGTGAGTGTCCTGTTAATTGTGGGGTTTACTGATGGCACTGCCAGTGAGTGTCCTGTTAATTGTGGTGTTTACTGATCATACAGTGAGCATCCCATTAACTGTGGGGTTTACTAATGGCACTGCCAGTGAGTGTCCTGTTAATTATGGGATTTACTGATTACACTGACAGTGAGCATCCCGCTAATTGTGGTGTTTACTGATGGCACTGCCAGTGAGCGTCCTGCTAATTGTGTGATTTACTGATCACACTGCCACTGAGCATCCCATTAACTGTGGCATCTACCGACACCACCAGCAGCCAGTGACCCCCATTAGCTCTGGAATCTTCTGGGTCCCGCTGCCTGGGCCCCACTGACCACACGCCCCGGACCCTCCTGACGGAGCCGCTCCCCGCTAACCCCGGGCCCCGCTGGCGGCTCCGCTCACCCAGGCCAGCAGCGTTTCCTTCTCAGCCACATGGTAGAGCAGGCGCAGGGGCCGGTGCGGGCTGTGCACACGGCTGTGCAGGTAGTGGTACAGGTCGAAGAGCCGGTGCTGCTCCTCCTCGCTGGTGTAGGGCTCCTCCAGCTCGGGGCTGTGGCCAGCCAGGGAGAGAGTGGGGGGATACGGGCGTCAGGTGTGAGCATCGGGGACACCACCGCTTCCCCAGGCCCCCTCCAGCCCCATCCCCGCACCTGGTAAACTGCGGCAGCTGCTGCATCTCCTCCGGCCCCTCCAAAGGCTTGTAGAGGAAGTGCCGGAGCTCGGGAGCGCCGGGACGGGAGGGGCCGTACCCCGCTCCCCCTCGCACGGCCGCCGCCAGCTCGGCCAGCCAGCCCTGCGCCCGCAGCGTGTCCTCCAGCTGCCGCCGGCACGCCGCCGCCGCGTAGAAACCCTCCCGCTCCGTGGACAGCAGGATCAGCCTCACGCCCTCCTCCCCCTCCTCCTCCTCTTCTTCCTCGCCCAGCCGCGCCGCGTAGGCGTAGAAATACCCGTCGGGGTTGAAGCGGGGCAAACACACGGGGGTCCACACCTCGCCCGCCCCCGCGCCGGCCCCGCCGCCCAGCAGGTTGAGCAGCAGGTGGAGGTCGCTGGCGCAGAGCCGCCCGCCCTCGGCCAGCGCCCGCTGCCGCGCCGCCGTCACCAGGCGGCCCCGGGCCGCCAGCACGGCCAGGGCGGGCGCGGGGCGGGCGGCGGCGGCGGCGCGGCGCAGAGCCCCGGAGACGGCGCGGCGGAGCCCCCCGGGCAGGGGCAGGCAGCGGGCGGCTCCCAGCAGCAGCCGCCCGTCGGCAGCGGCTCCGCAGAGCAGCCGGTCCAGCACGGCCTCGGCGCCCGCCAGCAGCCGGCGGAGGTCGAAGCCGCGGCGCCGGGCGAAGACGCGGGCGATGCCGCCGCGGGTCAGCAGCGACAGGATCTGCTCGTGCACGAAGGCCAGCTCCCGCCGCAGCTGCGCCGCCGACTGCCGCGTGCGGGACACCGACACCAGCAGCAGCGGGCCCCGCTGCTCGAACACCAGCGTGCGATCCTCTGCCGGGGAGAGAGAGAGAGAAAGAGAGAGAGAGAGAGAGAGGGGACGCGGCGGTCACACGGCGAAGGGAGGGACTCGAGTGCACGGTTGGTTTGGGGGTGGCCGGATGTACCTTGATGGGTGTTGTTTTGGGGTGCGTGGTTGTTTTTGGAGAGTGGCTGTACCGAGGTGGGTTTTTTGGGGGGCTGGCAGGACCCAGGAAGGGGTTTGGGGGTGAAGAAGGTTTTTGAGGGGGCTGGGTGTACCTGTGCACGCTGATTTGGTGGATTTAACTGTACCTGTGGGAGGTGGCTTTGGGGGTGGGATGCTGTGTTTGGAGGGGGCTGCTTTGAGCAGGGATGGCTGGACCCTGTGGGGGGCTGTTTCAGGGCTGTGTGGATCTGTGCAGCTTTGGGGTCACCCATGGGCGTGTCTGTGTAAATCTGGGGGTTCCCCCTCCATCCACCCCCGCCCCGCTGGCCCCGTACCGGAGCAGATGGCGCGGATGGCGTTGCCGCCGCTCTGGATGAAGGACACCAGGGCCATCATGACGCCCATGGTGGCCGCCAGAGCCTCCTCGTTGCCGTGCCGGGAGTAGATCGGCTTCCCGGCCTCGCTGAGCACGAACACGTGCTTGCGCCGCGCCCGCCAGCCCGCCGCCGCCACGTCCTCGTCCGCGCCGCGCCGCCCGCCCGGGCCCGACGTGGCCGCCGCCGCCGTCACCGCCGCCGTCACCTCCTCCTCTTCCTCACCGGGGTGACACGCTGGGGATGTCACCGCTGCTGTCACCTCCTCCTCTTCCTCACCGGGGTGACACACTGGGGATGTCACTGCTGCTGTCACCTCCTCCTCTTCCTCACCGGGGTGACACGCTGGGGATGTCACCGCTGCTGTGACCTCCTCCTCTTCCTCACCGGGGTGACACGCTTGGGATGTCACTGCTGCTGTGACCTCCTCCTCTTCCTCACCGGGGTGACACGCTTGGGATGTCACTGCTGCTGTGACCTCCTCCTCTTCCTCACCGGGGTGACATGCCGGGGATGTCACCGCTGCTGTCACGTCCTCGTCACCCCCCACAGGAGGATGTGCTGGGGACGTTGCTGCTGTGGTTGTCTCCTCCTCACTGGGTTGAATGCTCAGGGATGTCACCGCCGCTGTCACCGCTGTGGTCACCTCCTCCTCCTCATCTCCAAGTGAGGGACACCCCAGGGATGTCACCGCTGTGGTCACCTCTTCCTCCTCCTCCTCACCGGGATGGCAGCCCTGGGACGCTGTGGCTTCTTCTGCTGTCACTGCTGTCACCACATCCTCACCATCCCTGTCACACGGCCCACCTTGGGGTGTCACTGCCACCTCCTCCTTCTCCTCCTCACTGGGGTGGCACCCCAGGGACATCGTGGCTGTCACCATTGCTGCCACCTCCTTGTCCTCCTCCTCCTCCTCACTCCCAGCAGGGTGACACGCGGATGATGGCACGGCTGCCACATCTTCCTCCTCATCCTCCCCGCTGCGGTGACACCTCGGGGACGCCGTGTCCGTTGTCCTCGCCGGGTCCATCTCTGCCACACCTGCGACCAGCAGGGGGCGCCGGGGCGGTGCCTGCACACCTGAACAGCCCCGCCCTGCCCCACCCTGCCCTCAGCAAAGGCGGGGTCAGTGCACCTGGGCGCTGCCACCCACCGCCGTGCACCTGTAGGGGAGGTGGGGTGGGCTCACTAGGGGCGTGGCTCCACAGGCCACGCCCAACACAATCCACACCTCGTGGCCACACCCCCCAGCCCCACCCAGTAAGCCCCAGCCCCGAAGGTGTTCCCCCTAGGCCACGCCCACCAGCATCAAGCCACGCCCACATAGAGCCTCACCCCGGCACGCCCCGCACGTGCCTCTCTGGCCACGCCCCTACAAGGAAACCACACCCCCGAATCGGTTTGGCCCCGCCCCTTACAAAACCCCGCCCTCCGACGAGATCACCCCCCCCGGTCGCCCCCTCCCTGCCCGGCCCCGCCCCCGCGATGGCCCCACCCCCAGACGTGCCCGCCCCCTCTGGCCCCGCCCCCGCGCTTTCCCCGCCCTGCGCGCGCTCACCGGCCGCAGTCCCGCTCCCGCCGCCACCGCCGCTTCCGGGGCCGCCGCGCCGCGCGCCCCGTGACGTCACCGCGCCGCCGAATCCACCAATCACCGCGCGGCGCGGAGGAAGGGGGCGCGGCCGCCGCGCGCCGACCAATCAGCGGGCGGGGGGCGGAGCCTCAGGGGTGACGCCCCTTTTGGCGGGTTCTCCCGCTCCACCCCCTTCTCTCATGACTCCCTGTGACGTCACACAGGGGGGAATAAGGGAACGCAGCCTCGTGCCGAGGGGCGGGGCCAGAGGGACCCCCTATAGCAGCTATAGGAGCCTGGCCCCGCCCCCCGCGGGCCCACAAGGGCCATAGGGGACCCCCAAGGGCCACAGGGGACCCCTGAATGACTCTGGGGGCACCCGAGGGGCTGTGTGTCCCCTCTCCCACGGCCGCATGGGGCCTTTAGGGCCTCCCCGATGAGCTCCAGGAGCCAGAGCCATGCCCAGTGCTGCTTTAGGTGACCCCAGAAGTTCTATAGGCACCCCTCCAACAGCTTTAGGGGACTCGTGAAGGGACTGTAGGCTCCATAAGGACCCCCCCAGATCTGCACAGCGGCTCCGGCGGGCGCTCACAGAGGCTCTGTAGGGTCTATAGAGCCCCCCCAGACACGCTGCAGAGGCAATGGGGACCCCAAGAAGCCCCGCACAGCCCCTCCAGCGTCTATAGGGACCCCCCCCAGGAGCCCCCCCAAAAGTGCCACAGGGATTTCCCAGGGGAGCTTCAGGCCCCCACCTCAGGCCCAGCCCAGGGGCAGGGCCCCAGCGGGGGGCGGAGCCTGGGGGGCCAGAAAACCCCCCAGGCCCCCTCCGTGCCCCACACACCTGAGACCCCCCAGCCCTTCCCAGGACCCCGATGGCACCTCCACCGCCCCCCGGCCACCTCAGCCTGGCCCGCGGGGTCCAGGTGAGAGGGGAGGGGACGCAGGTGGCTGGGGGGGGCACAGCCCGGAGCTCAGGGGGCCGCGGGCATCCGGGGCGGGGTGGGGGCCCGAGGGCGGCCGCGGCACTTCCTGGCCCCGGAAAGGGGAAGTGAAAGAAGGGACCCGGCGGGCCGAGGGGGACCCGGAGAGGTCGGGGGGACTCGGGAGCTCCGGCAGCCCCCATCTGGGGGGCCGCAGGTGACCCCCCGCCTCCCCAGCCCCCCCTGTACCAGGACGCCCTCGCCCGCCGCGCCCTGCGGCCAGCGCTGCTCAGGTGAGTACGGGGACAGGTAACCCAGGCCAGGTGACCCGGGCCAGGTGTCCCTTCCCTCTCCTGCCCCCCCCCCACCTCCACCTCAGGAGCGTTTCGGTGCCGGCCGAGCCCCCCGCGCCCCCCGCCATGGATGTCACCTACGCCGTGGTCAACAAGCCCCGCCGAGGGGGTGGGGCTTCGGGGAGAGGCCCCTCCCCCTTGGGCAGAGACCACGCCCCCTTCGGACGAGACTCCGCCCCCTCGGGCACGTGCTCGCTGCCGGGCAGCCCCGTGCGCCGCCCCTCCCCCAGCCCGGCAGGTGAGTGGGGGGGGTTTGGGGGGCTCAGGGGTCCCCAGGACCGATCATTCTGACCCTGTCCCCCCTCTCCAGGCTCCCCCAGACCCACAGATGGCGCCTACGAGGTCGTGACCCCCCCTGCGGACCCCGGCAGTGGTCCTGCCCTCGGTGAGCACGGGGGTCTCTGGTGTCCTGGGTGGGGGTCTCGGTGTCTGGGAGGGGTGTAAGGGGGGTTTAGGGGGGACAGAATTGCCCAGCCCCCCCTCACTGACCCCCTGCTCCCCCCACCCAGGGTTTAACTTCCGCATCGGGAAGCCCAAGGGGCCGCGGGACCCCCCGGCCGAGTGGTCCCAGGTATGAGGAGGGGGGGCCAGACCCCTGGGCCCCCCCAACAGAGGAGGGACTGCAGCAAAACCTGGCAAATCCTCACAGAGCCTGACAGAGAGAAAAAACCCCATTTATTACAACAAATAAAAACCCATTCTGAGAGACCCCCGCCGTGCCTGGGGGAGCGCAGAGAGCTCTCCGCTGCTGGGGTGGTCTCAGGTGTCCAGGTGGGTCCCACCTTGGTGGGGGGGGGGCTCTCCAGGTGCTCAGGGAGGGGCCCTGGGGGGCTCAGGTGGCGCTGAGCAGGCGGCGCTTGGGGGCCGTGGCCGTGTACGGGTGCCAGCGCCACTCCACGTCGGCCGCGTCCCCCTGCTCCAGGGTGCCCAGGCGGATCAGGTAGGCTGAGGGGGACACAGGAGGGTGATTGGGACATTTGGGGACACACAGGGGGAGCCTTTTAGGGCTGCTGGGGACAGTAGGGGACACTCACGCCTCAGCTGGAACCGCGGTCCCACCTCCTCCAGCTCCACTGTCCGGCCCCGGCGCCGGTACACGTGGTTCCTGTGGGGAGGGCAGGGGGGGGATCAGAGGGGTGTCCACTTCGGGGGGGTGTCCCCCCTGTCCCCCCAGGTGTCACCCACCGCACTAAAATGACGTCATCCTCGTTGGCGAAGGTCACCACGCGGCGGCTGTCGGGGCGGGGCACGGGGAACAGGTGCTTCAGGATGGTGCCGACCTAAAGGGAGGGCACACCTGGGGTCACCCCACTCTTGTTCCCCCCCACAGCATCCCCATTTCCTCCCCCAGGTACCCCCCAGTGTCCCCTCACAGCCCCCCAAGTGTGTGTCCCCCCACAAGCTGTACCCTTTTTCCAAGCGTGGAGTCCAGACGCAGCAGCAGCAGGTGGGGGGCGGCCAGCGGGGCTCCCCCGAGCCCCCCGACCTCCTGGCGCAGCACGGCCCCGCTCAGGGTGAAATGGGCCGTGGGGCCGTGCGGCAGGTGGGACACGGTCAGCCCGTCTGGGGGGGGGAAGGGGGTGGGGCTTGGTCAGGGCACGCCCCTCTGACAGGCCACACCCCCTTGGGGTTAACTCCACCCTGTGGGGGTGGGGCTTGATTGGGACATGCCCCTCAAACGAGCCACACCTCCTTGGGGTTAACTCCACCCTCTGGGGGGTGGGGCTTGATCAGGCCACACCCCTCGCACAGACCACGCCCCTTAGACAGGCCACACCCCCTCAGGGTTCAGTTCATTTGGGGATGGGGCTTAATTGGGACATGCCCCTCAAACAAGCCACACCCCCTTGGGGTTAACTCCACCCTCTGGGGGTGGGGCTTGATCAGGCCATGTTACCTCAAACAAGCCACACCCCCTTGGGGTTTACATCATCTGGGGGTGGGGCTTGATTGGGACATGCCCCTCAAACAAGCCACACCCCCTTGGAATTAACTTCACCCTCTGGGGGTGGGGCTTGATCATGCCACACCCTTCACACAGACCACGCCCCTAACACAGGCCACACCCCCACAGAGTTCACGTCATCTGGGTGTGGGGCTTAATTGGGAAAGCATCTCAAACAGGCCACACCCCCTTGGGGTTAACTCCACCCTGTGGGGGTGGGGCTTGATCAGGCCACACCCCTTTAAAATAAGCTCCACCCCCTCCCCTCAGCCCCACCCCCTCCAAGGTGAGACCCCACCAAGGATCCCCCCAAACTGGGGCAAGAAGGGTGGGGATAGGAACCCCCAAATCGAGGAGAGGGACCCCACAAACTCTGGGGAAGAAACCCCCAAATCAGGAGGAAACGGTGGGGAGAGGAACCCCCAAACCCAGGGTGTGTGGGACCCCCGGATCCACCCCCGGCCGCCCCCGAGCGCGGCACTGACCGGGCCGGCCGCGGGTCTCGTGCAGCACCAGCAGGTCGGTGACGCCGGCGGCCCGGCAGGCGCCCACCAGAGCGCCCAGCTCGGCGCGGCCGCGGTTCATCCGGCGCGCCCCCGGCAGCAGCAGGCACAGCTCCTGGGGGCGGGGACACGGGGCGGGGTCGGCAGGTGCCACGCCCCCTCGGTGTCACCCCCTCTGTGTCCCCGTTTGTCCCCTCAGCACGGAGTGACATCTCTGGCCCCGCCCATTTTTCCAAATTAGGATTACTGGGAGCCACACCCACATTCAGGCCACGCCCACAAAAGCCCCTCCCAGTCCCATGGGCTTCGCCCGCCCAGGATTGGCTGAGCCGTAGCACAGCCTCCAAGGGGTGGGGCCAAATAAGCCCCGCCCACTGCCCAGCCACACCCACACAAAGCTCCACCCCTGGTTGTGGCCGCGCCCCTATGGGGTGGGGTTAAGTTGATCAAGCTGGGCCACACCCAGCCAGCCACACCCACCCCAGGGCCACACCCAACCAGCCACACCCACCCCAGGGCCACACCCAAACTCAGCCCCACCCATCCCAGGCCACGCCCAAACCTGACCACACCCAAACATGGCCATGCCCACCTGAGCCCCACCCAGCTCGGGCCACACCCCAAACCAGACCACACCCACCGCAGCTACACCCAGGACAGACCACGCCCACCCCAAAGCCCCACCCAGCTCAGGCCACACCCAAACCCAGCCACGCCCACCTTGGCGAAGAGCCGCAGGCGGGAGCTGGGGTCGCGAGACGTCGTCACCATCACCTTGGGGGGCTCCAGCCCCGCCCACTTGTACTCGTCATCCTGGCTGTCACCTGTCCCTGGGGGTGGGGCTCTGTCAGGACACGCCCCCACAACCACAGCCCCACCCACTGCAGCCACACCCACCCCAGGGGTCAAGATTTAGGGGGGATTTTTGGGGGAAATGCATTTAATTCCCATTTTGGGGAATGCGTGGCTCGTTGTGAGGGGAGCAAGGCCCAGACTGTGGGTGTGGGTGCAACCCCTCCCCAGGCATTTTGGGCTGAATTTCATCTTATTTGGGGAATTTAAAAAAACCCACACGGAATTTGGGGAAACATGGGAAATTCCATCCTGAGGCTGCAGCCAGCCTCTCGTTTTTCAGCTCAATTTTGGGGGCTGCCTCCCTCCAGCTCCAAGATTTCCCCTTCCCCGTTTCGGGATCCAGCTCAGCATTCGAGGGTCTTGCCCGTCCCACACCCCTGAGTTTGGAGGTTCCAGTCTCTCCCAGTTTGGGGGTCCCCCTCCCCACCTTTCCCCCCAGTTTGGGGGTCCCTCTCTCTTCCCATCTCCCCCAAATTTGGGGGTCCCTCTCCCTTCCCTTTCCCCAAATTTGGGGGTCCCTCTCCCTTCCCTCCCCCCAATTTGGGTGTCCCTCTCCCCATCTTCCCCCAAATTTGGGGGTCCTTCTCCCTTCCCTCCCCCCAATTTGGGGGTCCCTCTCCCTTCCCTCCCCCCAATTTAGGGGTCCCTCTCCTTTCCCTCCCCCCAATTTGGGGGTCCCTCTCTCTTCCTTTTCCCCCCAATTTGAGGGTCCCTCTCCCCACCTCCCCCTGGATTTGGGGGTCCCTCTCCCCACCTCCCCCCGGATTTGGGGGTCCCTCTCACCCCCCGGTGCCTCGAAGTCGAACTCGAGCTCCTTCTGCAGGGCCAGCGCCTCGTGCCGCAGCTCCGTGGGCAGCAGCCGATTCTCTGGGTGGGGGGAGAGAACCAGGGTGGGGGCTCAGACAGGACCCCCAACCCTCCCCAGCCCTAAAAAAGACCCCCAGCCCCAAATAAACCCCCAGCCTCCCCTCTTCATTCCTCTTTAACAACTTAAAATAGCCCTCAATCCCCTTAAACTCCTCTCCATCCCCCCAAACTCTCCTCAACTCCTCAAATTTCTTTTGCTGCCCCCACCCTCTTTCCATACTGCTGGAATCTCTCGTAACGCCCCCCAAACCCCCTGTAACCCCCCGAAAAATTCCTCCCAGCCCCTCTGTGACCCCTCCCGCTGCCCTTTTTCCCTTCTCCCGGTCGTTCTCCCCTCCCCGTGCCCCGGTACCGTCGAGCGCCCGCCGCAGGCTCTCCCTGCGCTCCCGCTGCCGCTGCTGCTGCTGCTCCCTCGCCCGGCGCTGCAGGTACTCCCGGCGCTCCCGGGCCTGGCGCCGCAGCTGCCACACGGGGACAGACCGAGGTGACACCGGCGGTGACACCGGAGGTGACACACGGAGGGGGGGACGGGGATGTGGGGAAGGGCCCGGTGTGGGGGACACGGGGAAATGAGAGGATGGGGGACACTGAGGGGGCGCTGAGGGAAGAATGGAGGTGGCATCGAGGGATGGGGGACAGAGGTGGCATTGGGGGACAGCGGCGACATTGGGGGACAGCGGCGACGTTGATAAAGAGTGAGGGGGACACACGCGAGGGGCGTGTGGGGACATGGCGGGGGGGGAGCGCCCGTTGTGGGGGACGTGAAGAGATGAGAGGATGGACAAGGGGGACGCGTAAAGGAGAGGTCGGAGGGGCTATGGAGGGATGGGGGACACGCGGGGACACTGCGGGGACACGAGACCCCAAAACCCCCCGATCCCCCCTCACCATGGCTGCTCCGCTCCGCGCCGCTCTACACACGCCGGCACCTCCCAGCACCGCCGCCTCCCATTGGCCGAGCCTCTAAGGACCAATGGGAGCGCGCGGTGCTGCCCGGAAAGGGGCGGGAAACGCTGCGCCCTTACTTAAGATGGCGGCTAGGTCGACCTCACCCTGCCGCGCTGCCGGCCCTCACGCAAGCCCCGCCCCACTGGGCGCCGCGCGCGCTGATTGGTCGAGATGTGCCGGGGCGGGCTGCGATTGGACGAGGCGGGGCCCGGTCTGAGGCTGCGGTGAGGGCGGCGATGGACGGTGAGGAAGGGCCGGGGGCTCCGGGGGTCCCGGGTGTGTTTGGAGGGGTCTCCGGGGAACCGAGAGTGGTTTTAGGGACCTCTGAGGAACCCAGGATGTTGACGGGGGCGTCTCCGGCGGTTTTTGGGTGTCTCCAGGTGAACGAGAACGTTTTGATCTGGTTTTGAGGGTGTCTTGGAACCCGAGGTTGCTTTGGGGCGTTTCTCGGGGCCTGAGGGGTTTTTTGGGGGGGGGTCTCCGGGGAGACTCTGAGGGCCCGGGGGTGTCTGGGGGGGTCTCCGGGGACACGGGTGGCCCCCCGAGGGAGGGGGCGCAGTTTTGGTGGGTCTGGGGTCCCCCCGGGTGTCGATGCGGGGTCCGGAGCCCTGTCCCCCCCTCAGGGTCGCTGTCGCTGTCCCTGGACGAGGCCGCGCTGGAGGTGATGGAGGCGCTGGAGCTGCTGCAGCAGCGGCGGGAGCAGCTGGAGCAGCACCTGCGGCAGGTGAGGGGACACGGGGACAACGGGGACACAACGGGGACATGCCACCCCTTGCAGGGACACACCTGGTGGGTGTCACCTGCTACAGGGATGTGCCAACCGCACGGGGACACACCTGGGACAGTCCCCTGCTGTGGGGATGTGGCTGGGGACATGCCACCTCTCCTGGGACATCGAGGGGACATGTCACCCACTGTGGGGACACAAAGGGACACGCCACGGGGCGGGGGTGGGGGGCATGTGCTCCCCATGTCCCCAGGGCTGTCTGTGACTTCTGTCCCCTGTGTCCCCCCAGGTGACTGTCCCTGACCCCATGTCCCTCAATGTCCCCTTGTGTCCCTCCAGGACTGGCTGTGCTTGTCCTGTGTCCCTTCCTTGGGGTGGCTGTCCCCGTGCCGTGTCCCCACTGTCCCCAATGTCCCCACAGGGGTGGCTGTCCCTGTGCCGTGTCCCCACTGTCCCCAATGTCCCTGCAGGGGTGGCTGTCCCTGGCTCAGGCCCGTTACTCCCTGGGCTGTCACCGCGTCTCATCCCTGCAGTACGGGGCCACCATGGTGCCCCGAGTCCGCGTGTGCCACAGGTGGGGACAGTGGGACATTGGGGACACTGGGGGGGACAGTGAGACATTGGGGACACTCATTGTGGGGTGGCAGGGACACAGGGAGGGACATTGGGACATTGGGGACACTCACTGCGGGGTGACAGGGACACAGGGAAGGACATTGAGGACACAGAGAGGGACGTGAGCATGTTGGGGACACACTGGGTGGGTGACAGGGACAGTAGGACATTGGGGACACACAGGGGTGTCACCAGTTTGGGGAGGTGACACAGGGGTGACACCGATGTCCCCGGTGTGGGGGTGACTGGGGGGTGCTGGGATATCCCTGTGGTGGCAGAGGGACAGCAGGACACGCTGGTGACACTGTCCCCACTGTGTCACCCCCAGGCAGGACCCCGAGGGACGCCCCCACTTTGAGGAGGTGCCTGGAACAGGGGGGGACCCCGAGGACCCCGACCCCCAGCAGGGGGAAGGTGACGGTGAGGAGGGGCTGGGTGGTCCCTGGGGTCCCCAGAATGTCCCCAGTGGGTGCTGGGGACGTTCTAGGGGCGTCACCCATGGGTGCTGGGGGGTGCAGGGGAGGAAGGGTGTGAGATTTGGGGTGCTGGGGGGTTCCTCAGTTGTTTTTTGGGGGGGGTCTCTGACCTTTTTCTCCCCCCCCAGGGCTGCGGCAGCGCCGGGGAGCTCCTGAAAAAGGGGGGACCCCCAGCCGGCCCCCCCCAGACCCCCTGGGCTGGTTTGGGGTCCTGGTGCCCCCCAGCCTGCGGCAGGCGCAGGGCAGCTTCCAGAGGGGTGAGCACTGCGGGCAACTGGGAGCAACTGGGAGCAACTGGGGGAGCCCCAAATCTGGGGGGAGGGCCCAAAGGTGATGACCCCTGTGACCTCCTCAGTGTCCCTGTCCCCAGGGGTGACGCTGGCCGTGGAGGTGGCCGAGCTCCAGGCCGCCGTGGAAGCCGCGGCAGCTCGGTACCGGCAGCTCCTGCGGCAGAAATGTCACCTGGGCGGGGACAGCGGGGACAGCCAGAGCCCCGCGGGGACCCCTGGGGACACCGAGGGTGACGTGGTGACCGCGGTGACCGCGTGAGAACGACGAGGGACACCGCTGCAGGTGACACGGGGGGACACAGGTGACACCGTGAGCTGTGGGGACACAGGTGACACAGCTGCCACCACGGAGGACAACAGCACCCGCCTGTGCCTGACGCCAGGTCCCCAAGGCCTGCAGGTGACACCAGCACTGGGTGACACCGGGGACTTTGCAGGTGACACTGTGACTGACAAGGGTCCCCCCGTGTCCCCACCACCAATAAAGCCATGGTGGCCCCAACTTGTCACCATACCGGTGCCACCGTGGGGTCATTTGTCACCCCTGTCAGGTGCCAGCTGTGCCAGTGCCACCACAGGGTCATTTATCACTGTGTCACTGCTGCCACATGCTGGCTGTGCCAGTGCCACCATGGCCAGTGCCACCGCGGGGTCATTTGTCACCTCTGTCAGGTGCCAGCTGTGCCAGTGCCACCATGGTCAGTGCCACCACAGGGTCATTTGTCACTGCTATCACATGCTGGCTGTGCCAGTGCCATCATGGCCAGTGCCACCGCGGGGTCATTTGTCACCTCTGTCAGGTGCCAGTGCCACCACAGGGTCATTTGTCACCTCTGTCAGGTGCCAGCGTCACTGCAATCACATGCTGGTTCTGCCAGTGCCACCATGGTCAATGCCACCACAGGGTCATTTGTCACCCTTGTCAGGTGCCAGTGCCACTGTGGGGTCATTTGTCACCCTTGTCAGGTGCCAGCCGTGCCAATGCCACTGCAGGGTCATTTCTCACCTCTGTCAGGTGCCAGCTGTGCCAGTGCCACCGCAGGGTCATTTGTCACCTCTCTCAGGTGCCAGCGTCACTGCAGTGTCATTTGTCACTGCTATCACATGCTGGCTGTGCCAGTGCCACCATGGCCAGTGCCACCGCAGGGTCATTTGTCACCTCTCTCAGGTGCCAGCTGTGCCAGTGCCACCATGGTCAGTGCCACCACAGGGTCATTTGTCACTGCTATCACATGCTGGCTGTGCCAGTGCCACCATGGCCAGTGCCACCGCGGGGTCATTTGTCACTTCTGTCAGGTGCCAGTGCCACCGCAGGGTCATTTGTCACCTCTGTCAGGTGCCAGCGTCACTGCAGGGTCGTTTGTCACTGCTATCACATGCTGGCTCTGCCAGTGCCACCATGGCCAGTGCCACCGCGGGGTCATTTGTCACCGCTATCCCCGTGCCAGCACCACGTGACTCGGACACGCCCCCTTTTTGCCAAGGTCTATGTTTATTGGGCGGGACCCTCTCCCCGCCCCCGAGGCCCCGCCCCCACCCAGGGGCGGGGCCGACACAACAACGACTAATGGGGGGAGGGGGGCGGGGCGTGATACGGAGGGCGTGGCCTGTGCGGGGGCGTGCCCGGGCGGAACGGGTGGGGGCGGGGCGGCGCGGCGCCCCCTAGCGGATGGTGTAGCGCACGTAGGGCACCTCGATGTCGGCGTCGCTGTCGTCGTTGCAGCAGAGCTCGAACACCAGCGCCTTGACGTGGCGGCCCAGCTTCTTCTTGGACACCCGCGTCACGATCTCCGTCATCCTGCGGGGGACAGGGGACACCGGGGGACGCGCTGGGACACGGCAGGGGACACGGTGGCACGGTTTCTGTCACTTTGGGGCAGGGGGATATGGTAGGGACACGTGGCAGGGTCTGTGTCAGCCTCTGGGGATGGAAGGGGACACGGCAGGGGACGGTGGCATGGTTTCTGTCACCGTGGACAGGGGGACATGGCAGGACGTGGGGGATGGCCTGTTATCCTGTGGGGACAGGGGACGTGGCAGGGACACGTGGCACGGTCTGTGTCACTTTGGGCAGGGGGACACGTGACAGGGACATGTGGCACAGTCTGTGTCACCTTGGGCAGGGGGACACGTGGCGTGGTCCGTGTCAGCCTCTGGGGACAGGGGGACAGAGAGGGACATGGCAGGGACACGGGGCACGGTTTCTGTCACTTTGGGGCAGGGGGATATGGCAGGACATGGGGCACAGTCGATGTCACCTTGGGCAGGGGGGGACACGGCAGGGACACGTGGCACGGGTCACCTTCTGGGGACAGGAAGGGACACAGCCACCCCTGGGACACGTGTTCCCCATCACAGGACCCTGGGACACATCCCTGCCATGGGCCACGCCCTTCCTCCAACCCTCCTGTGGACCCCACCCGTGTCACCCAATGTCCCCAATGTCCCCGGTGTCCCCAATGTCCCCGGTGTCCCCAATGTCCCCAATGTCCCCGGTGTCCCCAATGTCCCCAATGTCCCCAGCCCTACGGTTGGTCGTGGCGCTCGCGCAGCTTGGCCGCCGGCATGAAGAAGGAGTAGAGCATGGACACGCCCTGGGACAGCATCGTGATCTCCAGCCGGTGCTCCTTCTGTGGGGACACGGAGGGGGACACAGCATCAGTGGGGCTTGGGGACATCGGCCACCATGGGGGTCAGTGGGGCTTGGGGACATCGGCCACCATGGGGGTCAGCAGGGCTTGGGGACATGGCCACCACAGGGGCTTGACCTTTGCTCCTTTCCCAGCGCTCCCCTCTCGGTCGGGGTCCCTCAGTTGTCCCCCCGGCCCCCTCCCAGTCTCTCCCAGTCCCTCCCAGTCCCTCCCAGTCTCTCCCAGTCCCTCCCAGTTTCTCCCAGTACCTTGAAGTAGGCCAGGAACTGGCGCAGGGTCATCTCCTGCCCGTCGGGCTGCAGCCCCTGCACCTCAAACCGGTCCCACAGCGTCCACTCCACCTCGTAGTACTGGGGACACGGGCACGGTCACAGACCCCAAATCCCCTCTGGGGGCCAAACCCAGCCCCACAACAACCCCAAATCCCCTCTGGGGGCCAAATCCAGCCCCACTGTGACCCCAAATCCTCTCTGGGAGCCAAACCCGGCCCCACAGCGACCCCAAATCCTCTCTGGGAGCCAAACTCGGCCCCACAGTGACCCCAAATCCTCTCTGGGGGCCAAACTTGGCCCCACAGTGACCCCAAATCCCCTCTGGGGGCCAAACTCGGCCCCACAACGACCCCAAATCCTCTCTGGGAGCAGAGCCCAGCCCCACAGCGACCCCAAATCCCCTCTGGGAGCCAAACTCGGCCCCACAACGACCCCAAATCCCCTCTGGGGGCCAAACTCGGCCCCAGAGTGACCCCAAATCCCCTCTGTGAGCCCAACCCAGCCCCACAGTGACCCCAACCCCGCTGTGCCCGCGCCCCCCCGGCCCCGTGGGTGCCCACCTTGTTGCGGGGGCAGGCGAGGGGCTCGGAGAAGCCGACGAAGGGCAGGGCCAGGTTGAGGAAGGCGTTTTTGTAGGAGCTGAGCCGGCGGTGCCCCTGCACCAGCTTGAAGAGCTCCAGGCAGGCCAGGCCCACCACGGCCGCCGTGGTGGTGGCGATGGCCGGGATGATCTTGCCCGCGATCAGTTTGCTCTGGGGATGGGAAAAAAAGGGGAGGTTTGACCCCAAAAAACAGCCTGAGGGGCCCACAGGCACAGCGGGATGGGAATGGGTTTGGTGTGTGCCCCACACGTCCCAGGATAAATCCTGGAGTGACCCAGAGAACCCCCACAGCATGGAGAGCGCCCCATAAAAAATAGAGAGCATCCCATAATAACCTCATAGCACTCCATAAAAACCATACAGCACCCCATAGCACCCCATAAAAACCCCATGGGACCCCATAAAAACCCCACAGCACCCCATAATAACCCCATAGCACTCCATAAAAACCATACAGCACCCCTTAATAGCCACTTACCATCCCATAATCTCTGTAACGCCCCATAAAAACCCCTGTAACGCCCCACAGCTCACACAACACCCCATAAAAACCCCACAGCACCCCATAGGACCCCATAAAAACCCCATAGCACCCCATAAAAACCCCATAGGACCCTATAAAAACCCCACAGCACCCCATAGTACCCCATAAAAACCCCATAGTACCCCATAAAAACCCCATAGGACCCCATAAAAACCCCACAGCACCCCATAGCACCCCATAAAAACCCCATAGGACCCTATAAAAACCCCATAGGACCCCATAAAAACCCCATAGGACCCCATAAAAACCCCATAGCACCCCATAAAAACCCCACAGCACCCCATAGCACCCCATAAGACCCTATAAAAACCCCATAGGACCCCATAAAAACCCCACAACACCCCATAAAAACCCCATAGGACCCTATAAAAACCCCATAGCACCCCATAAAAACCCCACAGCACCCCATAGCACCCCATAAAAACCCCATAGCACCCCATAAAAACCCCACAGCACCCCATAAAAACCCCATAGTACCCCATAAAAACCCCATAGGACCCTATAAAAACCCCATAGCACCCCATAAAAACCCCACAGCACCCCATAGCACCCCATAAAAACCCCATAGGACCCTATAAAAACCCCATAGCACCCCATAAAAACCCCACAGCACCCCATAGCACCCCATAAAAACCCCATAGGACCCTATAAAAACCCCATAGGACCCCATAAAAACCCCACAGCACCCCATAGCACCCCATAAAAACCCCATAGGACCCTATAAAAACCCCATAGGACCCCATAAAAACCCCACAGCACCCCATAGCACCCCATAAAAACCCCATAGGACCCCATAAAAACCCCATAGGACCCCATAAAAACCCCACAGCACCCCATAGCACCCCATAAAAACCCCATAGGACCCCATAAAAACCCCATAGCACCCCATAAAAACCCAATAAAAACCCCATAAAAACCCCACAGCACCCCATAAAAACCCCATAGGACCCCATAAAAACCCCATAGTACCCCATAAAAACCCCACAGCACCCCATAGCACCCCATAAAAACCCCATAGGACCCCATAAAAACCCCACAGCACCCCATAAAACGCACTGTAACAGCCCCTAGCATCTATAACACCCCATAAAAAACCCCACAGCACCCTATAAAAACCCCTGTAGCACTTCCAGCACCCATAAAACCCCCCCAGCACCCCATAAAACCCAGTGCAACGCCCCATAGCACCCACAGCACCCCATAATAACCCCATAGCACCCCATAATAACCCCTGTAACACCCCCAGCACCCACAGCACCCCATAATAACTCCTGTAACACCCCCCAGCACCCACAGCATCCCATAATAACCCCTGTAACACCCCCCAGCACCCACAGCACCCCATAATAACTCCTGTAACACCCCCCAGCACCCACAGCATCCCATAATAACCCCTGTAACACCCCCCAGCACCCACAGCACCCCATTATAACCCCACAGCACCCCATAATAACCCCCGTAAACGCCCCACGGAACCCCCAGCACCCGTAACACCCCGTTAAAAACCCCACAGCACCCTTGACACCCCACAACAACCCCTGGGGACCACCCCCAGCCCCTCCCCCAGTGCCCCCCAGTTCCTCCCAGTTCCTCCCAGTTCCTCCCAGTTCCTCCCAGTTCCCCCCAGTCCCACCTTGTGGCGGTCGGCCGGGGGGATGTCGTAGTTCTCCGCCCGCAGGTTGGAGGCGGCCACGATGAAATCCATGTGGAAGTTGGTGTCATCGTCCTGGGGACAGTTGGGGTGGGGTAGGTGGGTGGGTGGTGGCACCCAGGGGGGCTGGGGGGGCACCCATGGGTGCGGGGGGCAGTCCCACCTTCTCGAAGTCGATGGGGAACATTCGGAACCCTGGCAGCTCCTCGGGGCTGGGCAGCGACGCCTTCAGCTCCTCCAGGCGCCCGTCGTCTGCGGGGAGGGGCACCCATGGGACCCCCGGCACCCCCAGGGGACCCCCCCAGAGCCACAGCCCCTCACCCAGAGTGACACTGCCCGGCCCCCAGTGCGACGCTGGCAGCCCCCAGGCCCTCTCCCCAGTGTCCCCCAGTTCTCCCAGTGCCCCCAGCCCCTCTCCCAGTGACCCACAGGCCCTCTCCTGGTCCCCCCCAGCACCCCCAGTCCCACTCCCAGTGCCCCCAGCTCCTCTCCCAGTTGTACCCAGTCCCCCCAGTGCCCCCCAGTGCCCCCCATTCCCTCTCCCAGTTTCCCCCAGCTCCCCCAGCCGCTCTCCCAGTGCCCCCATTCCCTGTCCCAGTTCTCCCAGTGCCCCCAGTCCCCCTCTCGGCACCCCCAACCCCTCTCCCAGTTCTCCCAGCACCCCCAGACCCTCTCTCCCAGTGCCCCCAGTGCCCCCCAGTTCCCCCCATTCCCTCTCCCAGTGCCCCCAGCTTCTCTCCTGGTTTTATCCAGTGCCCCCAACTCTTCTCCCAGCTCCTCTCCCAGTCCCCCCAGTTTCTCCCAGTCCCCCCATTCCCTCTCCCAGTTCTCCCAGTGCTCCCAGTCCCCTCCCAGTGTCCCCCAGCCCCTCTCCCAGTGTCCCCAGTGCCCCCCAGTACCCCCCATTCCCTCTCCCAGTGCCCCCAGAGCCCCCCAGTTCCCCCCACTCCCTCTCCCAGTGCCCCCCAGTTCCCCCCATTCCCTCTCCCAGTTCCCCCAGTGTCCCCCAGTTCCCCCCCACAGTGCCCACAGTGCCCCCCAGTTCCACCCATCCCCTATTCCAGTTCCCCCAGAGCCCCCCAGTTCCCCCCATTCCCTCTCCCAGTGCCCCCAGAGCCCCTCAGTTCCCCCCAGCCCCTCTCCCAGTTCCCCCAGTGCCCCCCAGTTCCCCCCCCAGTGCCCCCAGTGCCCCCCATTCCCTCTCCCAGTGCCCCCAGAGCCCCCCAGTTCCCCCCATTCCCTTTCCCAGTCCCCCCAGTGCCCTCCAGTTCCCCCCATTCCCTCTCCCAGTTCCCCCAGTGCCCCCCAGTTCCCCCCACTCCCTCTCCCAGTGCCCCCCAGTTCCCCCCATTCCCTCTCCCAGTGCCCCCAGTTCCCCCCATACCCTCTCCCAGTTCCCCCCAGCTCCCCCACTCCCTTTCCCAGTCCCCCCAGCCCCTTTCCCAGTCCCTCCAGCCTCTCTCCCCGAGTTACCCAGTGCCCCCAGTGCCCCCAGTTCCCCCCACTCCCTCTCCCAGTTCCCCCAGTATCCCCCCGGGCGGGTACCCAGGGCGGCGCTGGCGCTCTGCAGCTCCTGGTCAGACACGTGGATGCGGACGCCGGCCTTGGGCGCGAAGGGCGGGACGCGGACGTGGCGCAGCAGCTCGGCCACGCCGGCGCGGTCCCGCGAGCCCGCGATGCCGTAGCTCTGAGCAAACAGGTTCGCCGCCGCCACCACGTAGTCCAGGTGCAGGGGCTGAGGGGACAGCGGGGTCAGGGGGGCACGGGTGGCACCCAGAGGGGCTGGGGTGACACTTATGGGGCAGGGGTGACACCCAGAGGGGCACAGGTGGCACCCAGAGGGGCACAGGTGACACCCAGAGGGGCTGGGGTGACACTCACAGGGCACCCATGGGGCAGGGGTGACACCCAGAGGGGCAAAGGTGGCACTCGCAAGGGCACAAGTGACACCTAGAGGTGCACAGGTGGCACTCAGAGGGGCAGGGATGACACCCACGGGGCACAAGTGACACCCAGAAGGGCACAGGTGACACTGAGAGGTGCACAGGTGACACCCAGAGAGGCACAGGTGGCACTGAGAGGTGCACAGGTGACACTGAGAGGGGCACAGGTGGCACTGAGAAGGGCACAGGTGACACTGAGAAGGGCACAGGTGACACCGAGAGGGGCACAGGTGACACTGAGAGGGGCACAGGTGACACCCAGAGAGGCACAGGTGGCACTGAGAGGTGCACAGGTGACACCGAGAGGGGCACAGGTGACACTGAGAGGGGCACAGGTGGCACTGAGAAGGGCACAGGTGACACTGAGAAGGGCACAGGTGACACCGAGAGGGGCACAGGTGACACTGAGAGGGGCACAGGTGGCACTCACGGGGCACAGGTGGCACTGAGAGGTGCACAGGTGACACCGAGAGGGGCACAGGTGACACTGAGAGGGGCACAGGTGGCACTGAGAAGGGCACAGGTGACACTGAGAAGGGCACAGGTGACACCGAGAGGGGCACAGGTGACACTGAGAGGGGCACAGGTGGCACTCACGGGGCACAGGTGGCACTGAGAGGTGCACAGGTGGCACTCACGGGGCACAGGTGGCACTCAGAGTGGCAGGGATGACACCCACGGGGCACAAGTGACACCCAGAGGGGCACAGGTGGCATGTGGAGTGGCACAGGTGGCACCCAGAGAGGTACAGGTGGCACCCAGAGGGCCACAAGTGACACTCAGGGGCACAAGTGGCACCCAGAAGGGCACAGGTGACACCCACAGGGACAGAGGTGGCACTCATGGGGCACCCATGGGGCACAAGTGACACCCAGAGGGGCACAGGTGGCACCCATAGGGCAGGGGTGGCATCCGCGAGACACAGGTGACACGAGTGACACACACAGGTAACACCCACAGTGACACAGGTGACACACACAGGTGACACACACAGGTGACACACACAGTGACACACAGGTGACACACACAGGTGACACACACAGGTGACACACACAGTGACACACAGGTGACACACACAGGTGACACACACAGGTAACACCCACAGTGACACAGGTGACACACACAGTGACACACACAGTGACACAGGTGATAAACACAGGTAAAACACACAGGTGACACACACAGTGACACACACAGTGACACAGGTGATAAACACAGGTAACACACAGGTGACACACATAACACAGTGACACAGGTGACACAGGTGACACACACAGGTGACACAGGTGACACACAGGTGACACCCACAGTGACACAGGTGACACCCACAGGTGACACACACAGGTGACACACACAGGTAGCACACACAGGTGACACACACAGTGACACAGGTGACACCCACAGGTGACACCCACAGGTGACACCCACAGGTGACACACACAGGTGACACCCACAGGTGACACACACAGGTGACACACACAGGTAGCACACACAGGTGACACACACAGTGACACAGGTGACACCCACAGGTGACACCCACAGGTGACACACACAGGTGACACACACAGGTGACACACACAGGTGACACAGGTGACCCCCAGGTGACCCCACTCACGTTGTCGGGGTCGAACACCAGCGGGTGGGGGCAGCGCTTGGGCCCCGACCAGAACAACGTCCCCGAGTTCGTTTTCTGAGGGCAAAACCAGCGGGGTTAATGAACTCGTTAATTAGAGTTAATGAGCTAACTAACTGGCATTAATGAACTAATCAGCTAAACAAAAGGTAATTAATTGGATTAATAAGATAATCAAAGCATCCCCACCGGTCCTTTGATGGATGGATGTCGGGGTAAATGAGATAATTAACAGGATTAACAAGGTATCAGGTGTTAACAAGGTAATTAATTAGGGTTAAGGAGCTAATTAACGGCGGTGCCGACCTCTCTTGGGGGGAAGTTGTGCAGCAGCTGGCGAATATTGGGGTAAAGGAGCTTGGGCAAACGGGGGTAAATGAGCTATTTGGGGTAACTAAACGGGGCTAATGAAATAATTAATTAATTAGGTAATTAATTAATTAGAGCTAATCAGGAGGTGCCTGCCTGTCCCAGGGGGAAGTTGTGCAGCAGCTGGCGGATGTTGGGGTAAAAGGGCTTGGGATTACGGGGTAAATGAACTATTTGGGGTAACTAAACTGGGCTAATGACATAATTAATTAGATAATTAATTAATTAGGTAATTAATTAATTAATTAGAGCTAATTAAGAGGTGCCTGCCTGTCCCAGGGGGAAGTTGTGCAGCAGCTGGCGGATGTTGGGATTAACAAGGTTGGGGTAAATGAGCTATTGAGGGTTAACACAGTAACTAACCAGGGCTAACGAGCTAATTAATTAGATAAAGCAGCTAATTAGCACCTGTCCCGGGGGAAAGCTGTGCAGCAGCTGGCGGATGTTGGGATTAACAAAGTTGGGGTAAGGGGATAAATGAGCTATTGAGGGTTAACACAGTAACTAACTAGGACTAACGAGCTAATTAATTAGATGAAGCAGCTAATTAGCAGCGCCCACCTGTCCCAGGGGGAAGTTGTGCAGCAGCTGGCGAATATTGGGGTAAAGGAGCTTGGGCTAATGAGGGTAAATGAGCTATCTGGGGTAACTAAACTGGGCTAATGACACAATTAATTAGATAATTAATTATTAGGTAATTAATTAACTAATTAGAGCTAATTAAGAGGTGCCTGCCTGTCCCGGGGGGAAGTTGTGCAGCAACTGGCAGATACTGGGGTTAACAAGGTTGGGGTAAATGAGCTATTTGGGGTTAACACAGTAACTAATCAGGACTAACGAGCTAATTAATTAGATAAAGCAGCTAATTAGCACCTGTCCCGGGGGGAAGTTGTGCAGCAGCTGGCGGATGTTGTTGCTGTACTGGCGGTGCCAGTGGCGGCAGGCCCAGGCCACGCAGTCGGGCCAGGCGCGGGGCCGGTCGCTGACCAGGCTGCGCTGCACGGCCTCCAGCACCTCCAGCGGCTGCGTGCCCGCCAGGCGCAGCGTGCGCTCCAGGAACTTGGGGTCCCTGGGGGAAAAGGGGGGCAGGGGGTTAGGGGGGGTCCTAAAAAGTGAAGGGATTTGGTCCAGGAACTTGGGGTCCCTGGGGGAAAAGGGGGGATCAGGGGGTTAGGGGGGGTCCTAAAAGGTGAAGGGATTTGCTCCAGGAACTTGGGGTCCCTGGGGGAAAAGGGGGTTAGGGGGGTGAAAGGTCCCCTCCAGGAATTTGGGGTCCCTGGGGAGGAAAGGAGGGGCAGGGGGTTAGGGGAGTTTTGCTCCAGGAACTTGGGGTCCCTGCGGGGAAAAGGGGGTGCGGGGGGTTAGGGGGGTGAAAGGTCCCCTCCAGGAATTTGGGGTCCTTGGGAGGAAACGGGGGGGGACAGGGGGTTAGGGGGGTTCTGCTCCAGGAATTTGGGGTCCCTGGGGGGAAAAGGGGGGGCAGGGGGTTGAGAAGGTCCCAAAAAGGTCAAGGGTTTGCTCCAGGAATTTGGGGTTCCTGGGGGGGAAAGGGGGGGACAGGGGGTTAGGAGGGTGAAAGGTCCACTCCAGGAACTTGGGGGTCGCTGGGGGAAAAGGGGGTTAGGGGAGTGCAGGTGTTATGGGGGTTCTGCTGCAGGAACTTGGGGTCTCTGGGGGGGAAAACGGGGGGACAGGGGGTTAGAGGGGTCCCCAAAGGTGAAGGGATGTGCTCCAAGAATTTGGGGTCCCTGGGGGGAAAAGGGGGTGTGGAGGGTTAGGGAGCACCCCAGAAAGGTTTTGGGACCCCCCCCCGGAAGGGATTTGCTCCAGGAACTTGGGGTCCCTGGGGGGAAACGGGGGGGACAGGGGGTTAGGGGGGGTCCCCAAAAGTGAAGGGATTTGCTCCAGGAATTTGGGGTCCCTGGGGGGAGAAAAGGAGGGTGCAGGTGTTATGGGGGTTCTGCTCCAGGAATTTGGGGTCCCTGGAGGGGAAAACGGGGGGCAGGGGGTTAGGGGGGGTCCTAAAAGATCAAGGGTTTGCTCCAGGAATTTGGGGTTCCTGGGGGGAAAACGGGGGGACAGGGGGTTAGGGAGGGTCCTAAAAGGGTTTTGGGACCTCCTTGAAGGGATTTGCTCCAGGAATTTGGGGTTCCTGGGGGAAAGGGGGGTGCGGGGGGTTAGGGGGGGTCCTAAAAAGGTCAAGGGTTTGCTCCAGGAATTTGGGGTTCCTTGGGGGAAATGGGGTGTGGGAGGTTAGGGGAGTGAAAGGTTCCCTCCAGAAACTTGGGGTTCCTCAAGGGGAAAAGGGTGAAAGGATTTGCTCCAGGAACTTGGGGTCCCTGGGGGAAAGGGGGGGTGCGGGGGGTTAGGGGGGGTCCTAAAAGGTGAAGGGATTTGGTCCAGGAATTTGGGGTCTCTGAGAGGAAAAGGGGGTTAGGGAGGTGCAGGTCTTATGGGGGTTCTGCTCCAGGAATTTGGGGTCCCTGGGGGAAAACGGGGGGGACAGGGGGTTAGGGGCGAGTCCTAAAAGGGTTTTGGGGCCCCCTTGAAGGGATTTGCTCGAGGAATTTGGGGTTCCTGGGGGGAAACGGGGGTGCAGGGGGTTAGGGGGGGTCCCCAAAGGTGAAGGGATGTGCTCCAGGAATTTGGGGTTCCTTAGGGGAGAAAGGGGTGCAGCAGGGGGTTAGGAGGGTGAAAGGTCCACTCCAGGAATTTGGGGTCCCTGAGGGGAAAACGGGGTGTGGGGGTTAGGAGGGTCCTAAAAGGTGAAGGGATTTGCTCCAGGAATTTGGGGTCCCTGGGGGGAAAAAGGGGGGACAGGGGGTTAGGGGAGGTCCTAAAAGGGTTTTGGGATCCCCCTGAAGGGATTTGCTCCAGGAACTTGGGGTCCCTGGGGGAGAAAAGGGGGGTCAGGGGGGTTCTGCTCCAGGAATTTGGGGTCCCCGGGGGTCTCCCATGGGATTTGGGGTGAGTTTGGGGTGCCCCCCACTCACATCAGGTACTGGTTCACGTTCTCGGCCGGCTGCTTGAAGAGCCCCTCGAACTCGTCACGCGCCCACTGCACACGAGGGGGTGTCACTGGGGGGTCCTGGACCCCAAAACGGGGACTGCAGCGTCCAGGACACCCCAAAACCAGAACCCCGAGGTTCAAACCCCCCAAAAATGGGGACTGCAGCCTCCAGGACACCCCCAAACCAGAACCCCAGTGTCCAGAACCCCCCAAAAATGGGGACTCCATTGCCTGGGACCCCCCAAAACCAAGGAAACCTGGAGTCTGGGATCCCCCAAAATGAGACCCTGGTGTCCAGGACACCCCCTAAACCACAACCCCACTGTTCAGAACCCCCCCAAACCAGAACCCAAGACCCCCCAAAACCAGGGAACCTGCTGTCCATGACCCCCCCAAACAACAACTCACAGTGTCCAAGACCTCCCAAACCGCAACTCCAGATCCTGGGCACCCCAAAACCAGGGAAACTGGAGTCTGGGACCCCCCAAACCCATGGAAACTGGAGTCTGGGACCCCCCAAAACCAGGGAAACTGGAGTCTGGGACCCCCCAAAACCAGGGAAACTGGAGTCTGGGACCCCCCAAAACCAGGGAAACTGGAGTCTGGGACCCCCCAAAACTGAACCCAGGTGTCCGGGAACCCCCCAAAACCAGGGAAACTGGAATCTGGGACCCCCCAAAACAGGACCCAGGTCTCCAGGAACCCCCAAAACCAGGGAAAATGGAGTCTGGGACCCCCCAAAACTGAACCCAGGTCTCCAGGAACCCCCCAAAACCAGAACCTGTGCATCCAAAAACCCCAAAAACCAAGCAACCCTGTGGCTGGAATCCCCCAAACCAGGCACTCCAGCATCCAGGACCCCTCCAAAAACCAGAGAACCCAGAATCTGGGATCTCCAGGATCTCTCAAACACCACCCAACCACCTGGAATCCCCACCCCGGGCACACCTGGGCGCACCTGGGCCCACCTGGACGCACCTGCAGCGTGTGCTCGATGGCGTTGGGGAAGTTCTTGAGGGTGCAGATGGGGATGGCCTTCTCGGGGGGGTCCTGGCTGGAGCTGTAGGACTCGCTCAGGAAGGGAATCACCACCTGCACGTTGCCCTTGGTGCCCAACGTGCCCGACTCCAGCAGCGGCTTCCGGTAATAAACGCAGCGCCGGTCCATGTACAGCCCTGTCCGGGGGGGTTGTGGGGTGGTTATGGGGCTGGCCAGGGGCTGTGGGGTACCCCAAAGGGTTGTGGGGCACCCCAAAAAGCTGTGGGGCACCCTCAAGGCTTGTGGGCACCCCAAGGTATGGCACATGCTAACCAGGAGATATGGGAGACCCTACAGTAAATACAGCGCCGGTCCATGTACAGCCCTGCCCAGGGGGCTGGGGTGGTTATGGGGCTGGCCAGGGGCTGTGGGGCACCCCAAAAAGCCGTGGGGCACCCCCAAGGGTTGTAGGGCTTCCCTAAATATGGGGGAAGGACCAGGGGATATGGGAGACCCTACAGTAAATACAGTGGCTGGCTGTGTACAGCCCTACCTGGGGGGTTGTGGGGTGGTTATGGGGCTGGCCAGGGGCTGTGGGGCACCCCAATGGGTTGTAGGGCACCCCAAAAAGCTGTGGGGCACCCCCAAGGGTTGTAGGGCTTCCCTAAATATGGGGGAAGGACCAGGGGATATGGGAGACCCTACAGTAAATACAGTGCCTGCCTGTGTACAGCCCTGCCCAGGGGGGTGTGGGGCGGTTATGGGGCTGGCCAGGGGCTGTGGGGCACCCCAAAAAGCTGTGGGGCACCCCCAAGGGTTGTAGGACTTCCCTAAATATGGGGGAAAGACCAGGGAATATGGGAGACCCTACAGTAAATACAGCACCGGTCCATGTACAGCCCTGCCTGGGGGGTTGTGGGGTGGTTATGGGGCCGGCCAGGGGCTGTGGGGCACCCTCAAGGGTTGTAGGACACCCCCAAGAGTTGTAGGGCTTCCCTAAATATGAGGCCATGACCACACAATATGAGGGACCCTACAGTAAATACAGTGCCTGGCTGTATACAGCCCTGCCCAGGGGGCTGGGGCAGTTATGGGGCAGCCCAGGGGCTGTGGGGCACCCCCAGGGGCTGTGGGGCACCCCAAAAAGCTGTGGGGTACCCCCAAGGGTTGTAGTGCTTCCCTAAACATGGGGGAAAGACCAGGGAATATGGGAGACCCTACAGTAAATACAGTGCCTGGCTGTGTACAGCCCTGCCTGGGGGTGTGGGGCAGTTATGGGGCTGGCCAGGGGCTGTGGGGCACCCTCAAGGGTTGTAGGGCACCCCAAAAAGCTGTGGGGCACCCCAAAAAGCTGTGGGGCACCCCAAGGTATGGCACACGCTAACCAGGAGATATGGGAGACCCTACAGTAAATACAGTGCCTGGCTGTGTACAGCCCTGCCCAGGGGTGTGGGGCAGTTATGGGGCTGGCCAGGGGCTGTGGGGCACCCCAAAAAGCTGTGGGGCACCTCAAAGGGTTGTAGGGTGCCCCAAAGGCGTGTGAGGCACCCTCAGGGCCTATAGGGCACCCCCCAGATAAGGGACACCCCACAGTCCACGTTGTCCAAGATCTCTGGGGGTTATGGGGACTCCACTGCCTGGGACCCCCCACCCAAAACCAGGGAACCTGGAGTCTGAGACCCCCCAAAATGAGACCCAGGTGTCCAGGACCCCCCAAAACCAAAGGAACTGGAGTCTGGGACCCCCCCAAAATGGGACCCAGGTGTCCAGGACCCCCCAAACCCAAAGGAACTGGAGTCTGGGACCCCCCAAAATGGGACCCAGGTGTCCAGGACCCCACAAAACCAAAGGAACTGGAGTCTGGGACCCCCCAAAATGGGACCCAGGTGTCCAGGACCCCCCAAACCCAAAGGAACTGGAGTCTGGGACCCCCCAAAATGAGACCCAGGTGTCCAGGACCCCCCAAACCCAAAGGAACTGGAGTCTGGGACCCACCAAAACCTGCACCCTCAAACATGGGGCACCTACAGCTGTGGGACACGAGCAGGGTCTATGGGACAGTCCCCCAAGTGACCCCAGAGCCCCCCAAAATGGGTCCCTCCAGCACCCCCCGAGGTCCCTGCGCCCCCAGCCCCGGGCGCTCACGTGCGTCCACGTTGTCCAGCGCGTTGGCCACGCCGTCCAGCCCCTCGAAGAAGTCGTCGTCGTAGACGCGCTCGGTGTCGGGGCCGACGCGGTCGGTGCGGCTGCTGACGCGCAGCGCCGGGTTCATCTCCCGCGCCGCCGCCGCCGCCCGCTCCGACTTCAGCTTCTGTGCATGGTGGGGGGAACGGCCGGGAGGTGAGACACGCCCCTGGGGACACGCCCGTGGGGGCCACGCCCCTTTCCTAATCTGATGATGCGTCACAGAAACTTAGTTGGGGGTATTGGCCAAGAAACTCAACCGTTGGCGTTGGCCAAGAAACTCAACCGTTGGTGTTGGCCAAGAAACTCAACCGTTGGTGTTGGCCAAGAAACTCAACTGTTGGTATCGGCCAAGAAACTCAACCATTGGTGTTGGCCAAGAAACTCAACTGTTGGTGTTGGCCAAGAAACTCAACCGTTGGTGTTGGCCAAGAAACTCATTGATTTTAAGTGTGAAACTCAATCGTTGACAACGCAAGAAACTCAACCATTGGTATTGGCCAAGAAACTCAACCGTTGGTGCTGGCCAAGAAACTCAACCATTGCTGCTGGCCAAGAAACTCAACCATTGGTGTTGGCCAAGAAACTCAACCATTGCTGCTGGCCAAGAAACTCAACCATTGGTGTTGGCCAAGAAACTCAACCATTGGTGTTGGCCAAGAAACTCAACTGTTGATGTTGAGCATGAAACTCAATCGGTGACAACCCAAGAAACTCAACCGTTGGCGTTGGCCAAAAAACTCAACTCTTGGTGTCGGGCAAGAAACTCAACTGTTGGCACTGACCAAGAAACCCAACCGTTGGCATTGACCAAAAAACTCAACCATTGGCGCTGGCCAAGAAACTCAACCATTGATGGTGGGCAAGAAACACAACCGTTGGCATTGGCCAGGAAACTCAACTGCTGGCATTGACCAAAAAACTCAACCATTGGTGTTGCTGAAGAAACTCAACCATTGGCGTTGGCCAAGAAACTCAACTGTTGATGTTAAATGCGAAACTCAATCATCGACAACCCAAGAAACTCAACTGTTGGCATTGAGCGCAAAACTCAACTGTTGGCGTTGGCCAACAAACTCAAGCATTGATGTTGGTCAAGAAACCCCAACCAGCATGAAACTCAATCGGTGACATTGGCCAAGGAACTCTGTTAATGACATTGACCAAAAAACTCAACTGTTGATGTTGAGCACAAAACTCAACCGCTGACGTTGGCCAATAAACTCCACCGTTGGCCAAAAAGTTTAACTCTAGGCGTTGAACGCAAAACTCAATCCTTGACGTTAACCAGAAAAATCAATTGTTGAAGTTGGCCAAGAAACTCAGCCGTTGACATTGAGCACAAACTTGGTTGTTGACGTTGGCCAAGAAACCCTAACGGTGATGTTGGCCAAGAAAGTCAATCGCTGACATTGGCCAAGAAAGTCAACGGCTGATGTTGGCCAAGAAACCCTAACGGTGACGTTGGCCAAGAAACTCAACTGCTGATGTTGACCAAGAAAGTCAACCGCTGATGTTGGCCAAAAAACCCTAACGGTGACGTTGGCCAAGGAACTCAACCGTTGACGTTGGCCAAGAAACTCCACCATTGACCTTGGCCAACTCAACGGCAGCGTCCTAAGCATGGCTGCCCAACCCCCACCGGCCTTGCCCGTCATTGTCCCCCCCAGCTCCTCCCTCCCCCGCCCACCTCCAGCTCGGCTCAGCCAACCCAACGCTGGCCAACCCTCCGGCCGCTGCAGGCCCTCACCGTAACGTCCCACGGCCGGAAGAGGAACTGGCGGTTGAGGTTGGACTTCTCGATGGTGTCCATGTCGGTGACGGTGACGCTGCCCTCGGGGCCGCAGCCCAGCCCCACCATCGCAAAGTTCTTGAGAAGCTCGCAGCCGATGGCCCCCGCCCCCACCTGCCGGGGACACGTGGGGACGCGTGGGGACGGAGCTCCAGGTGGCCCAGGGGGGTTGGGGACACATGGGGACACGGCACGAAGCGGTCAGGGGGGTTGAGGACATGTGGGGACACAGCATGAGATGGCCCAGGGCAGTTGGGGACACATGGGACACACCACAAGGTGGTCAGAGGGGTTGGGGACACACCACAAGGTGGCCCAGGGCAGTTGGGGACAGATGGGGGTGAGGGAACGCTTTGGGACGCTCCAAGGACACTCGAACAGAGTTGGGGACATGCAGGTGACGCGAAGGAACAATCAGGAAACGTGTGAGGACACCAGGGGACACCTCAGGGACACTTGGGGTGGCCCAGGAGGGCTGGGGACATGCCAGTGGGGGAGGTGACACTTGGTAAATCCATGAAGGGAAATTGGGTGACATTTGAGGGACAGGTGACCACACAAGAGACTCGTGGACGTGGGTGGGGACACTGGGGACACATTGGGGACACGGGGGACACTGACCACAAAGTACTTCTGGGCGCCCAGCTTGGCCTGCAGGTCAGCCCCGAAGACGGCGATCTGCCCGTCGTAGCGGCTGTTGCGCTGGGGACGATGTGACAACAGCGTCACCTGGCTGTGTCACCTGGCTGTGTCACCTGCCAGGGGACACCCCCGGGGCCAGCAGAGCCACCACGGGGGCCCGGGGGTGACAGCAGCCGCAGCAGGGAAGGAGCACCCACGGGTGCTCGGTGGCCACCCTGACCCCGCGAGGCGCCTGCTGTCCCCAAAGGGGTGGTGACCAACGGGTATCTCCTAACAGATGTCCTCCAACCAATGTCCCACCAAGGTGACACCAGCCGGGGTGGCCCCCAGCTCCCTCCAGTGTCCTCCAGCCCCTCAGGGGTGTCCCCAACACCCAGAGATGTTCCCTAACCCAAGGAGTGTCCCCCAGCCCCCCAGGGATGTCCCCCTAGCTCCTCAGGTGTTCCCCCAGTCTTCCAGGTGTCCCCTCACTGGCTGGCACTGCTCCTCAGGTGTCCCCCCAGCCCCCAGGTGTGTCCCCCAGCCCCCCAGGTGTCCCCTCACTGGCTGGCACTGCTCCTCAGGTGTCCCCCCAGCCCCCAGGTGTGTCCCCCAACCCCCCAGGTGTCCCCTCACTGGCTGGCACTGCTCCTCAGGTGTCCCCCCAGCCCCCAGGTGTGTCCCCCAGCCCCCCAGATGTCCCCTCACTGGCTGGCACTGCTCCTCAGGTGTCCCCCCAGCCCCCAGGTGTGTCCCCCAACCCCCCAGGTGTCCCCTCACTGGCTGGCACTGCTCCTCAGGTGTCCCCCCAGCCCCCAGGTGTGTCCCCCAGCCCCCCAGATGTCCCCTCACTGGCTGGCACTGCTCCTCAGGTGTCCCCCCAGCCCCCCAGGTGTGTCCCCCAGCCCCCCAGGTGTCCCTGGTGTCCCCTCACCAGCCAGCACTGCTCCTCAGGTGTCCCCCCAGCCCCCCAGGTGTGTTCCCCAGCCTCCCAGGTGTCCCCAGGTGTCCCCGGTGTCCCCTCACTGGCTGGCACTGCTCCTCAGATGTCCCCTCAGCCCCCAGGTGTGTCCCCCAGCCCCCAGGTGTGTCCCCCAGCCCCCCAGGTGTCCCCAGGTGTCCCCTCACCGGCCGGCACTGCTCCTCGGTCAGCAGCGTGTCGCGGTTCTCCTCGGGCAGACACTCGAGCGCGTCGAAGTAAAGCCACTGCGTGATGGGCGTGAACTTCCCCGAGACGGCCTGAGGGACAGCAGGGACACCTTGGGGACATGTCAGGGACAGCAGGGACAGCCCAGGGACAGCAGGGACACCTTGGGGACATGTCAGGGACAGCAGGGACAGTCTGGGGACACATCAGGGACAGCCGAGGGACAGCAGGGACACCTTGGGAACATGTCAGGGACACCTTGGGGACACGTCAGGGACAGGGACAGGGACAGCAGGGACACCTTGGGGACATGTCAGGGACACCTTGGGAACATGTCAGGGACAGCAGGGACACCTTGGGGACACGTCAGGGACAGCAGGGACAGCCCAGGGACAGCAGGGACACCTTGGGGACATGTCAGGGACAGCAGGGACAGCCCAGGGAAAGCAGGGACACCTTGGGGACATGTCAGGGACACCTTGGGAACATGTCAGGGACAGCAGGGACACCTTGGGGACACGTCAGGGACAGCAGGGACAGCCCAGGGACAGCAGGGACACCTTGGGGACATGTCAGGGACACCTTGGGAACATGTCAGGGACAGGAACAGGGACACCTTGGGGACACGTCAGGGACAGCAGGGACAGTCTGGGGACACGTCAGGGTCACCCCAGGGGGACATCAGGGACAGGATCCTGATAGACGTGTCAGGGACAGGGGGACACATCAGGGACAGGACAAGGACAAGGCAGCCACCCCAGGGTGACACGTCAGGGACAGGGGACACGCCAAGGACATCCCAGGGGGACATCAGGGATCCTGGTGGACACATCAGAGACAGGAACCCAGAGATGGGACAAGGACAGGAGAACACACCAGGGACAGGACAAGGACAATGCAGTGACCACAGGGGCCACCAGGGGACAAAGCCACCAGCTCTGGTCCCTCAGGTCCAGCGGTGACACGCGGGGACACGCGGTGGCCTCGGGGACACGGTACCTTCATGACCTCCTGCGCGGCCAGGCCGCCGATGAAGGCGTTGACCGGGGCCAGGTCGCCGGTGGCCTGGAAGGCCAATTCCCGCACCAGCTCCTCGTCCAGCTCCGCCCCTCCGGCCACCTCCTTGGTCAGGGCCACCACCTCGGCCGCGTCACCCTGCGGGGGACAAGGGGAGGGGACGCGGCGGTGGGGACACCAGCAGCGGCGGGGAAAGGGGTTGGTGGTCTCCAAAAGTACCCCCAAAGGCCACTCCAGTGTCTGTGACACCCCCAAATGATGTCACCGGTGTCCCCAAGAGATAGTTGGGGCTATGGTGGTCCTGTTGGTGCAGGACCTGGTGGCTCCATGTCCTTGATGTCCCTCCAAGCCACAACCACCCCCAACCCCTCTGATGTCACCAAATTCTGGTGGGGTCCTGGTGACCTCCATGTCCCCAGTGCCACCACAGGACTATGTCCCCAAGGGTGATTGTGGTGAGGCAAGTCATGGTGGCCTCCATGACCCGAACACCCTCCATGTTCCCAGTGTCACCAGCTGGTGACAGAACCCCAGGGGACGCTGCATTGGGACAGGTGATGGTGGCCTCCACGTCCCCAACCTCCTCAATGTCCCCAGTGCCACCACCACAGAACAACGTCCCCAAAGCTGATTGTGATGAGACAGATGGTGGTGGCCTCCATGTCCCCAACACCCTCCACGTCCCCAACACCCTCCACGTCCCCACCACCCTCCATGTCCCCAGTGCCACCAGCTGGTGACAGAGCCCCAGGGGACAGTGTTGGGACAGGTGACGGTGGCCTTCATGTCCTCAACACCCTCAATGTCCTCAACCTCCTCAATGTCCCCGGTGCCACCACAGCACAACGTCCCCAAGGGTGATTGTGGTGAGGCAGATTGTGGTGGCCTCCGTGTGCCCAACACTCTCAATGTCCCCAACGTCCTCCGTGTCCCCAACACCCTCCATGTCCCCTACACCTTCAATGTCCCCAACATCCTCCATGTCCCCAACACTCTCAATGTCCCCAATGTCCTCCATGTCCCCAATGTCCTCCATGTCCCCAACACTCTCAATGTCCCCAGTGCCACCAGCTGGTGACAGAGCCCTGGGGGCGGCCATAATGAGGCAGACCATGGTGTCCTCCACCAGCCCCCCCATTCCCGCTGTCCCCGCGGTGTCCCCACGGTGTCCCCGCGGTGTCCCCGGTGTCCCCACCTGGTGGCGGGGCCGCGGGGCGCGGCCGTGCTGGCGCAGGAAGCGGTGCAGGCCCTGCCAGGCCCAGTGCAGCATCGAGGGCCGCTCGGCTTTGCCGAAATCCGTCACCATCATCTCGGGCTCGGCCAGCGCCTCCCGCAACCGTTTCTGCAGGGGAAAGACGTGGACCAGTACAGTACGGACCAGTATAGACCAGTATGGACTGGTATGGACCAGTATGAACTGGTATAAACCATTATGAGCTTGTGCAGCACCCACAATAAACCAGTAGGGACCAGTATGAGCCCCTGCAGCACACAGGATAAACCAATATGGACCAGTATAAACCAGTATGAGCTTGTGCAGCACCCACAATAAACCAGTAGGGGCCAGTACAGACCAGTATGAACCCATGCAGCACCCAGGATAAACCAATATGGACCAGTATAAACCAGTATGAGCTTGTGCAGCACCCACAATAAACCAGTAGGGGCCAGTATAAACCAGTATGAGCCTGTACAGCATCCAGGTTAAACCAGTACAGACCAGTATAGCCCAGTATGAGCCAGTGCAGCACCCAGACTAATCCAGTATAACCCAGTATAAGCCAATGCGGCACCCAGGGTAAACCAGTACAGACCAGTATAGCCCAGTATGAGCCAGTGCAGCACCCAGGGTAAACCAGTACAGACCAGTATAACCCAATATGAGCTAGCACAGCACCCACAATAAACCAGTAGGGACCAGTATGAGCCCCTGCAGCACCCAAGATAAACCAATATGGACCAGTATAAACCAGTATGAGCTAGTGCAGCACCCACAATAAACCAGTAGGGGTCAGTATAAACCAGTATGAGCCTGTACAGCACCCAGGTTAAACCAGTACAGACCAGTATAGCCCAGTATGAGCCAGTGCAGCACCCAGACTAATCCAGTATAACCCAGTACAGCCCAGTATAAGCCAATGCGGCACCCAGGGTAAACCAGTATAGACCAGTATAGCCCAATATAACCCAGTACAACCCAGTATAACTCAACGATGCCCCAATCCTCTCTCAGGGCCCTCCCAGTCTCTCCCATTCCCTCCCAGTCCCTCCCAGTGCCCCCCATTCCCCTCCCAGTCCCCCCCAGTCCCCTCCCAGTGCCCCCCAGTTCCCTCCCAGTGCCCCCCCAGTCCCTCCCAGTGCCCCCAGTCCCCTCCCAGTGCCCCCCAATCCCCTCCCAGTCCCCCCCCCAGTCCCTCCCAGTCCCTCCCAGTGCCCTCCAGTGCCACTCACAAAGTGGATGTGCTTGGGCATCTTGACCTGGGTGACGATGCCACCCCTCACGTAGTCCCCGTAGCCGCTGGTGTCCCCGATGCTGAAGGTGTAGGGCCCTAAGGACAGCGGGGTGTCACCAGGGTGTCACCAGGGCACCCCACAATGGGACACGGGGGTCTGGGGCACCCCAAAAATGAGCTCCAGGGGTGTGAGGCACCCCAAAAAAAGGGACCCAGGTGTGTTGGAAGACCCCAAAAATGACCCCAGGTACCTCAGGGACATCCCCAGGTGTGTGGGGGACCCCAAAAATGACCCCAGGTACCTCAGGGACATCCCCAGGTGTGTGGGGGACCCCAAAAATGGTCCCAGGTGCCTCAGGGACATCCCCAGGTGTGTGGGTGACCCCAAAAATGGTCCCAGGTGCCTCAGAGAGTCCCCAAAACAGCTCCAGGAGTGTGGGGCACCCCAAAAAAAGGGACCCAGGTGTGTGGAAAACGCCAAAAATGACCCCAGGTACCTCAGGGACATCCCCAGGTGTGTGGGTGACCCCAAAAATGGCCCCAGGTACCTCAGGGACATCCCCAGGTGTGTGGGTGACCCCAAAAATGGTCCCAGGTGCCTCAGAGAGTCCCCAAAACAGCTCCAGGTGTGTGGGGCACCCCAAGAAGAGCCCCAGGTACCCCAGAGCCCCCCCCAGCAGAGCCTCAGGTGTGTGGGGCACCCTAAAGAAGGCCCCCAGGTGTGTGGGTGACCCCAAAAATGGCCCCAGGTACCTCAGGGACATCCCCAGAACAGCCCCAGGTGCGTAGGTAACCCTAAAAATGGGCTCCAGGTGTGTGGGAGACCCCAAAAATGGCCCCAGGTGCCTCAAGGACACCCCCAGAAGAGCTCCAGGTGTGTGGGACACCCCAAAGAAGGCACCCAGGTGTCCATGACACTCCAAAAAAGGGCCCCAGGTGTGTGGGAGACCCCAAAAACGGCCCCAGGTACCTCAGGGACCCCCCCAGAACAGCCCCAGGTAAGTAGGTAACCCTAAAAATGGGCTCCAGGTGTGTGGGAGACCCCAAAAATGGCCTCAGGTGCCTCAGTGACCCCCTCAAATCAGCCCCAGGTGTGTGGGACACCCCAAAGAAGGCACCCAGGTGTCCATGACACTCCAAAAAAGGGCCCCAGGTGTGTGGGAAACCCCAAAAATGGCCCCAGGTGCCTCAAGGACACCCCCCCCAAAACAGCCCCAGGTGTGTGGGGCACCCCAAGCAGCGCCCCAGGTGCCCCCGAGCCCCCCAGGGCAGCCCCAGGTGGGCGAGGGGCTCACCCAGCACCCGGATCTCCACGGGCCCGCAGCGGTTCAGCTCCTCCATCCCCTCCACCTCGGTGAAGGTGACAAAGTCGCCCGTCTCGAAGCCGTGACGCGCCTCGTCCAGGCAGGTCACCTCCCCCGGGCACCCCTGGGGGACACAGCGGGGGTGAGGGGACAAAGGACAGCCAGGGACATCCCCTGGGGACACCCCTGGGGGACACAGCGCAGGTCAGGGGACAGGGACACCCAGGGACGCACCCTGGGGACACCCCTGAGGGGACACAGAAGGTGGTGAGGGGACAGGGACACTGCTGAGGGGTCACAGGTGGGGTCAGGGGACAAAGACATCCCTGGGAGGTCACAGGTGGGGTGAGGGGACAAGGACACCCAGAAACATCCCCTGGGGACACTGCTGAGGGGACACAAAGGGTGGTGAGGAGGACAAGGACATCCCTGAGGTGACACAAAGGGTGATGAGGGGACAAAAACACCCCTGGGGGACACAGCAGGGGTCAGGGGACAAGGACACCCAGGAACACCTCTGGGGCCACCACTGGGGGACACAGAGGGTGCTGAGGGGACAGGGACACCCAGGAACATCCCTTGGGGACATCCCTGAGGGGACACAAGGTGGATGAGGGGACAAGGACACTGCTGAGGGGTCACAGGTGGGGTCAGGGGACAGGGACACCCCTGGGGGACACAGCGGGGATCAGGGGACAGGGACACCCAGGGACACCGACACCCCTGGGGAACACAAAGGGTGGCGAGGGTGACAAGGACATCCCTGAGGTGACAAAAAGGGTGATGAGGGGACAAAAACACCCCTGGGGGACACAGGTGGGGTGAGGGGACAAGGACACCCAGGAACATCCCCTGGGGACACTGCTGAGGGGACACAAAGGGTGGTGAGAGGACAGGGACACTGCTGAGGGGTCACAGGTGAGGTCAGGGGACAAGGGACACCCAGGAACACCCCCTGGGGACACCCCTGAGGGGACACAGGTGGGGTCAGGGGACAAGGACATCTCTGGGAGGTCACAGGTGGGGTCAGGGGACAGGGACACCCAGGAACATCCCCTGGGGACACCCTTGGGGGACACAAAGGATGGTGAGGAGGACAAGGACATCCCTGAGGTGACACAAAGGGTGATGAGGGGACAAAAACACCCCTGGGGGACACAGCAGGGGTCAGGGGACAAGGACATCTCTGGGAGGTCACAGGTGGGGTCAGGGGACAAAGGACACCCAGGAACACACCCTGGGGACACCCCTGAGGGGACACAGGGGGTGCTGAGGGGACAGGGACACCCAGGAACACCCCCTGGGGACATCCCTGAGGGGACACAGAGGGTGGGGAGGGGACAGGGACACCCAGGGGACACCACCTGAGGACACCCTTGGGGGACACAAAGGGTGGTGAGGAGGACAAGGACATCCCTGAGGTGACACAAAGGGTGATGAGGGGACAAAAACACCCCTGGGGGACACAGGTGGGGTGAGGGGACAAGGACACCCAGGACCACTCCTGGGGCCACCCCTGGGGGTCACAGAGGGTGCTGAGGGGACAGGGACACCCAGGAACACACCCTGGAGACGTCCCTGAGGGGACACAAGGGGGATGAGGGGACAAGGACACTGCTGAGGGGTCACAGGTGAGGTCAGGGGACAGGGACACCCAGGAACACCCCCTGGGGACACCCCTGGGGGGACACAAAGGGTGATGAGGGGACAAAAACACCCCTGGGGGACACAGGTGGGGTCAGGGGACAAAGGACACCCAGGAACATCCCCTGGGGACACTGCTGAGGGGACACAAGGAGGATGAGGGGACAAGGACACTGCTGAGGGGTCACAGGTGAGGTCAGGGGACAGGGACACCCAGGAACACCCCCTGGGGACACCCTTGGGGGACACAAAGGGTGGTGAGGAGGACAAGGACATCCCTGAGGTGACAAAAAGGGTGATGAGGGGACAAAAACATCCCTGGGGGACACAGGTGGGGTGAGGGGACAAGGACACCCAGGACCACTCCTGGGGCCACCACTGGGGGACACAGAGGGTGCTGAGGGGACAGGGACACCCAGGAGCACACCCTGGGGACATCCCTGAGGGGACACAAGGGAGATGAGGGGACAAGGACACTGCTGAGGGGACACAGGGGGTGCTGAGGGGACAGGGACACCCAAGGACACCCCCTGGGGACATCCCTGGGGGGACACAGGTGGGGTCAGGGGACAAAGGACACCCAGGAACACCCCCTGGGGACACTGCTGAGGGGACACAAAGGGTGCTGAGGGGACAAAAACACCCCTGGGGGACACAGGTGGGGTGAGGGGACAAGGACACCCCTGGGGGACACAGGGGGTGCTGAGGGGACAGGAACACCCCAAAACCCCCCTGTGGGGACCCCCCCAGCTGTCCCCTCCGCGGTACCTTGGTGACCATGGAGACCATGGCGCTGAGGGGCTGCTCCCCGTTGGGGTCTGTCACCACCATGTCGTCCCCAAAGTCACAGAACAGCTGCCTGCGGGAGGGGGGTCACAAAGGGAACCCCAGAAAGGGAGCCACCCCGAAAACCCCGACCCAAAAATTCCACCCCAAAATCCCCAATCCAAAGGGAATCCACCCCAAAATCCCAACCCAAAAATCCCACCCCAAAAATGCCACCCCAGAAGGGATCCACCCCAAAATCCCACCCCAAAAAGGACCCCACCCCAAAATCTGACCCCAAACAGGGCCCCACCCCAAACTCCCCCCAAAAAAGGATCCCACCCCAAAATCCCACCCCAAAAAAGGACCTCGCCCCAAAATCCCCCCAAGAAAGGATCTCACCCCAAAAAAGGATCTCACCCCAAACTAGGACCTCACCCCAAAATCTGCCCCCAAAAAGGATCTCACCCCAAAAAGGATCCCACCCCAAAAAAGGACCTCACCCCAAAATCCCCCCAAAAGCATTCCACCCCAAAATCTGACGCCAAAAAAGGACCCCACCCCAAAAGCATCCCACCCCAAAATCTGACCCCAAAAAAGGACCCCACCCCAAAAACTCACCTCATCCCAAAATCCCCCCCAAAAAGGACCCCACCCCAAAAAAGAATTTCACCCCAAAAAAGGACCTCACCCCAAAATCCCACCCCCAAAAAGGATCTCACCCCAAAACAGGATCTCACCCCAAAAAAGGACCCCACCCCAAACTCCCACCCCAAAAAAGACCCCACCCCAAAATCCCACCCCAAACTCCCCCCAAAAAAGACCCCACCCCAAAATCCCCCCCAAAAGGACCCCAGCCCAGACTGACCCGAAGAGCCCGCGCGTGTCGGCCACCACCAGCTTGATGCCCTGGCTGTGGCAGAAATCGCCCACCCACAGCTGCTCCTCCAGAGGGGAGTTGGTCAGCACCACCACCTGTGGGGAGAGGGCACCTGGGCACACCTGGGCACTCACCTGGGCACTCACCTGGGAATTTACCTGAGAATTCACCTGGGCACTCACCTGGGAATTCACCCCAGTGACCTGGCTAGAGCATCTGGGCCACCCACCTGGGTTACCTGGGTCACTTGGTCCCCAGGTAGGCACACCTGCCTGAGGGGACACACCTGACCCCAGGTGAGCACACCTGTCCCCGGGTTACCTAGAATGTTCCCAGGTGGGCACACCTGCCTGAGGGGCCACACCGGTCTGAGAGGACACATCTGTCCTCAGGTGGGCACACCTGTCTGCAGGTTAATTGGAATGCCCCCAGGTGGGCACATCTGTCTGAGGGGACATACCTGTCCCCGGACTACCTAGAACGTCCCCAGGTGGGCACAGCTGTCCCTAGGTGGGTTACTTGGAATGTCCCAAGGCGTGCACACCTGTCTGAGGGGAGCACACCTGTCCCCAGGTGAGCACACCTGTCTGAGGGGAGCACACCTGACCCCAGGTGGGCACACCTATCCCCAGGTGGGTTACCTGGAATGTCCCCAGGGGAGCACACCTGTGCCCAGGTGGGTTACCTGGAATGCCCCCAGGGGAGCACACCTGTGCCCAGGTGAGCACACCTGTCTGAGGGGAGCACACCTGTCTGAGGGGAGCCCACCTGACCCCAGGTGGGTTACCTGTGCCCAGGTGGGTTACCTGGAATGTCCCCAGCAGCTCCTGGGACAGCGGCTCCCGGGTGCTGCTCACGGCCACGTAGGAGTTGAGCTCGGCCAAGCGCGGCAGCGTCGCCTCGGCCCGGCTGCGCCCCACGTCCTCCTCCCGCAGGTAGAACTGAGAGAAGGAAGAGTCAGGTACCCCAAAAATAACCCCAAAAAACCCCAAAATATCCACCATGGCCTCCTCCCGCAGGTAGAACTGGGATGGGAAAGAGTCAGGTACCCCAAAAACACCCCAAATAACCCCAAAAAACCCCAAAATATCCACCACGGGCTCCTCCCGCAGGTAAAACTGGGGGAGAGAGGGGTCAGGTACCCAAAAACACCACAAATAACCCCAAAAAACCCTAAAATATCCACCACGTCCTCCTCCCGCAGGTAGAACTGGGATGGGAAAGGGTCAGGTACCCCAAAACCACCAAAAATAACCCCAAAAAACCCCAAAATATCCACCATGGCCTCCTCCCACAGGTAGAACTGAGAGAAAAAGGGGTCAGGTACCCCAAAACAGCCAAAATAACCCAAAAAACCCCAAAATATCCACCACGGGCTCCTCCTGCAGGTAGGACTGGGGGAGAGAGGAGTCAGGTACCCAAAAAACACCACAAATAACCCCAAAAAAACCCAAAATATCCACCACGGCCTCCTCCTGCAGGTAGAACTGGGGTGGGAAAGAGTCAGGTACCCCAAAACACCACAAATAACCCCAAAAAACCACAAAACGCCACAACACAGCAAATAATGAGAATTCCCGATTAAAAAACCCCTAAAAAGCCCCCAAAACCCCCAAAAAAAACCCCCAAAAACCCCCAAAGGACCCACCTGGGAGGCCAGGTCAACCCCAAACCCCCTCAAATCCTCCCCTCCCAAATCCCCTTCCACGCAAACGAAATTCAACCACCACAACAACACAATTAACTAAAATTTTTGATAACAAACCCCCAAAAATCCCCTAAAAAACCCCAAAAAAACCCCTCAAAGGACCCACCTGGGAGGCCAGGTCAACCCCAAACCACCTCAAACCCCCTCAAACCTCCCTCCCAAACCTCCCTCAGGATTTCTCTTCTCTCCAGACGAAATCCAAACACCACAACCACACAATTAACTACAATTTTTGATAACAAACCCCCAAAAATTCCCTAAAAAACCCCAAAAAAACCCCAAAAAGACCCACCTGGGAGGCCAGGTCAACCCCAAACCTTCTCCAACCCCCTCAAATCATCCCCTCCCAAACGCTCTTCCCTCCAAATGAAATTCAACCACCACAAGAATGCAACTAATTAAAATTTCAGATAACCAACCCCCAAAAATCCCCTAAAAATCCCCAAAAAAAACCCCAAAAAAGCCCCAAAAGGACCCACCTGGGAGGCCAGGTCAACCCCAAACCACCTCCAACCCCCTCAAATCGTCCCCTCCCAAATCCCCTTCCACGCAAACGAAATTCAACCACCACAACAACACAATTAATGAGAATTTTGAATAACGAACCCCCAAAAATTCCCTAAAAATCCCCAAAAAAACCCCAAAGAACCCACCTGGGAGGCCAGGTCGGCCCAGGCGGCGGGCTGGGGGTCGTGCAGGGTGACAGATTTGACCCCCCCCAGCACCAGGTTCTTGGCCACCTCCACGCCCAGCCCGCGCAGCCCCGACACCAGCACGTTGGAGGTCTGCATGCGCTTCATGGCCTCGTGGCCCAGCACGTACCTGGGGGGCAGGAAAATACCCCAAAAACATCAGGGGGACCCCAAAAAACAACCCTGACCTCGATGGGAAAGCAAAAAACTTGAGGGGAAACCAAAAAAACCTTGAGGGGAACTCAAAGAGTTTGATGGGAAACCAAAAAACTTTGATGGGAAACCAAAAACTTTGATGGGAACCCAAAAACTTTGAGGAGAACCCAAAAACTTTGATGGGAAACCAAAAAACCTTGAGAGGAACCCAAAAACTTTGATGGGAAACCAAAAACCTCGATGGGAACCCAAAAACCTTGAGGGGAAAGCAAAAAACTCGATGGGAACCCAAAAACCTTGATGGGATCCCAAAAACTTTGATGGGATCCCAAAAACCTCGATGGGAACCCAAAAAATCTCACTGGGAACCCAAAAACTTTGATGGGAAACCAAAAAACTCAATGGGAAACCAAAAAACCTTGAGGGGAACCCAAAAACCTTGATGAGAACCCCAGAGCCTCACTGGGATCCCAAAAACCTTGAAGGGATCCCAAAACCCTCGATGGGAACCCAAAAACCTTGAGGGGAACCCAAAAACTTTGATGGGAAACCAAAAACCTTGAGGGGAACCCAAAAACCTCGATGTGAAACCAAAAACTTTGAGGGGAACCCAAAAACCTTGAGGGGAACCCAAAAACTTTGATGAGAACCCAAGAGCCTCACTGGGATCCCAAAATCCTTGAAGGGAACCCAAAAACTTTGATGGAAACCCAAAAACCTTGAGGAGAACCCAAAAACTTTGATGAGAACCCAAGAGCCTCACTGGGATCCCAAAAACCTTGAAGGGATCCCAAAAACTTTGATGGGAAACCAAAAAACCTTGAGGGGAACTCAAAAAGTTTGATGGGAAACCAAAAAACTCAATGGGAAACCAAGAAACCTTGAGGAGAACCCAAAAACTTTAATGGGAAACCAAAAAATTCAATGGGAAACCAAAAAACCTTGAAGGGAACCCAAGAACTTTGATGGGAACCCAAAAACTTTGATGGGAAACCAAGAAACCTCGAGGGGAACCCAAAAACTTTGATGGGAAACCAAGAAACCTCGAGGGGAACCCAAAAACTTTGATGGGAAACCAAGAAACCTCGAGGGGAACCCAAAAACCTTGAGGGGAAACCAAGAAACCTTGAGGGGAACCCAAAAACTTTGATGGGAAACCAAAAATCTTGAGGAGAACCCAAAAACTTTGATAGGAAACCAAAAATCTTGAGGGGAAACAAAAAAAACCTTGAGGGGAACCCAAAAACTTTGATGGGAACCTAAAAACCTTGAGGGGAACCCAAAAACTCGATGGGAAACCAAGAAACCTTGAGGGGAACTCAAAGATTTTGATGGGAAACCAAAAAAACCTTGAGGGGAACCCAAAAACTTTGATGGGAAACCAAAAAACTTGAGGGGAAACAAAAAAAACCTTGAGGGAAACCCAAAAACTTTGATGAGAACCCAAGAGCCTCACTGGGATCCCAAAAACCTTGAAGGGATCCCAAAAACTTTGATGGGAAACCAAAAAACTCTATGGAAACCCAAAAAATCTCACTGGGAACCCAAAAACCTCGATGGGAACCCAAAAACCTTGAGGGGAACCCAAAAACTTTGATGGGAAACCAAAAAACTCGATGGGAAACCAAAAACCTCAATGGGAACCCAAAAAATCTCACTGGGAACCCAAAAACCTTGAGGGGAAACCAAAAACCTCGATGGGAACCCAAAAACTTTGATGAGAACCCAAAAACTTTGATGAGAACCCAAAAACCTCAATGGGAACCCAAAATCTTTGAGGGGAACCCAAACACTTCGATAGGAACCCAAAAACCTTGAGAAGAAACCAAAAACCTCAACGGGAACCCAAAATCTTCAACAGGATCCCGAAATCTTCCTTGAGAACCCAAAAAAAACCTCAATGAGACCCCAAAAAACCTCAATGGGATCCCAAAATCCTCAATTAGACCCCAAAAAACCTCAATGGGACCCCAAAAAAAACCTCAATGGCATCCCAAAAACCTTGAGGGGAACTCAAAATTCCCAGGGGAAATGCGTCGAGGAAATCAAGAAAAACCCAAAACCACTCTGGGGACCCCAAAACTTCCCCTGGGGACCCCAAAACCCCCTTTGAGGACCCCAAAATCCACTTTGGGACCCCAAAACCTCCCCTGGGGACCCCAAAACCCCCTTTGAGGACCCCAAAATCCACTTTGGGAACCCAAAAACCTCTCTGGGGACCCAAAAACCCCTTTGGGGACTCCAATTTTCCCCCTGAGGTCTCCAAAACCCCCCTGGGAACCCGAACCCCCCACTTTGAGGACCCCAAAATCCACTCTGGGATCTCCAAAACTCCTCTGGGGACCCCAAACCACCCCCCAGAAACCCCAAACCCCACTTTGGGAACCCAAATTTCCCCTGGGAACCCCAAAATTTCTCCTGGGGACCCCAAAACCACCTCCTAGGAACCCCAAACCTCCCTTTGAGGACCCCGAAATCCACTTTGGGAACCCAAAAACCTCTCTGGGGACCCCAAAACTTCTCCCGGGGATCCCAAAACCCCTTTGAGGACCCCAAATTTTCCCCTGGGAGCCCCAAAAAACCCTCTGGGGACCCCAAACCCCTCTTTGGGGACCCCAAAACTTCCCCTGGGGACCCCAAAACCTCCCCCGGGGAACCCAACCCCCCCCTTTGGGCACCATAAAACTCCCCCTGGGTACCCCAAAATCCCTCAGGGGACCCCAAAACCCTTCTGAGAGCCCCAAATCTCTCCCTGGGCACCCCAAAATCCCTCAGGGGACCCCAAAACCCTTCTGAGAGCCCCAAATCTCTCCCTGGGCACCCCAAGACCCCTCTGGGAACCCCAAAACTTCCCCTGGGGACCCCAAAACCACCTCCCAGGAACCCCAAACCCCTGTTTGAAGACCCCAAAATCCACTTCAAGGACCCCAAGACCCCTCTGGGAACCCCAAAACTTCCCCTGGGGACCCCAAAACCACCTCCCAGGAACCCCAAACCCCTGTTTGAAGACCCCAAAATTCACCTTGGGGACCCCAAGACCCCTCTGGAGACCCCAAAACCCTTCTGAGGACCCCAAATCTCCCCTCTGGGGACCCCCAAGCCCCCCTATCACTCACAGCTGGCGGGAGTAGAGCCCCTCATCGATCTCGGCCTCGGCCCCGTTCTTCGCCATTCCCTGGGGACACGAGGGGACAGCGGCGTCACCGCGGGGACACCGAGGGTGACAAGGGGGTGCTGTGACACCCCGGGACAGGCAGCAGCACCCCCAGGGACTGAGGACCCCCAGGGGCTGGCAGGGGGTGACAGAGGGGGGTGGCAGGGGCGGTGTCATTGGGTGGTGACAACAGTTGGGCAGGTGACACCACCCAGGAGGTGACACTGCTCATTGCTGAAAGGACTTTGGGGACAAATGTCACCCCCAGGATAAAGAGAGGGGCAGCAAAGGACAGGAATTGTCACCAAAGCAGGGTGAGGGGACATTGAGGGACGTGTCACCCCCCGAAATCCACCCAGGTGACACCCAGGAGTCATTGTTGAGGGGACTTTGGGGACAAGTGCCACTCCCAGAACAAAGAGAAGAGTGCCAAAGGACAAAAATTGTCACCAAAGCAGGGTTAATGGGGACCCTGAGCAGACTGAGGGGACAGTGAGCAATGTGTCACCCACCCAGGTGACACCCAGGTGACACTGCTCATTGTTGAGGGGATTTTGGGGACAAATGCCACCCCCAGGATAAAGAGAGGGGCAGCAAAGGACAGGAATTGTCACCAAAGCAGGGTGAGGGGACAGTGAGGGACGTGTCACCCCCCAAAATCCACCCAGGTGACACCCAGGAGGTGACACTGCTCATTGCTGAGAGGACTTTGGGGACAAATGCCACCTCCAGGACAAAGAAAGGGACAGCAAAGCAGAGCTAACAGTGACTCTGAGGAGGCTGAGGGGACAGTGAGGGACGTGTCACCCACCCAGGTGACACCCAGGAGGTGACACTGCCCACTGCTGAGGGGACATTGGGGACAAATGCCACCCCCAGAATAAAAAGAAGAATGCCAAAGGACAAGAATTGTCACCAAAGCAGGGTGAGGGGACATTGAGGGACGTGTCACCCACCCAGGTGACACCAGGAGGTGACACTGCTCATTGCTGAGGGGACTTTGGGGACAAATGCCACCCCCAGAACAAAGAGAAGAGTGCCAAAGGACAAGAATTGTCACCAAAGCAGGGTTAATGGGGACCCTGAGCAGACTGAGGGGACAGTGAGAGACATGTCACCCACCCAGGTGACACCAGGAGGTGACACTGCTCATTGCTGAGGGGACATTGGGGACAAATGTCACCCCCAGGATAAAGAGAGGAGTGCCAAGGGACAGGAATTGTCACCAAAGCAGGGTGAGGGGACATTGAGGGACGTGTCACCCACCCAGGTGACACCGAGGAGGTGACACTGCTCATTGCTGAGGGGACTTTAGGGACAAATGTCACCCCCAGGATAAAGAGAGGAGTACCAAGGGACAAGAATTGTCACCAAAGCAGGCTGAGGGGACATTGAGGGACGTGTCACCCACCCAGGTGACACCGAGGAGGTGACACTGCCCACTGCTGAGGGGACTTTGGGGACAAATGCCACCCCCAGGACAGAGAGGGGCCCCATAACGGACAACAAATGACCCTGAGCAGAGCAAGGGGACACCCAGGGCCACCCCCAAGACCCACAGGTGCCACCAAGGAGCACCCAGGTGACCCCAGGTGCCACCACAGAGGTGACAGTGACCCCAGAGGGTGACAAAGCCCCCTGGAGGGGGGGGGGTGTGACACTCACGTTGGCGGGGGTGACGCTCGGGGACACGGCGGGGGCAGGGGCGCGGCTGGAGCCCGTCGGTGGCTCTGACCCAGAGACGCGGCGCTTCTTGGACAGCGGGGAGCTGGACATCTGGGGACAGGGACAGGGACACTCAGGGACGGCTGGGGACAGCAGGGGACAGGGACAGGGACACTCAGGGACACTCAGGGACAGCTGGGGACAGGGGCAGGGACACTCAGGGACAGCTGGGGACAGTCAGGGACAGCTGGGGACAGTCAGGGACAGCTGGGGACAGGGACACTCAGGGATGGCTGGGGACAGCTGGGGACAGCTGGGGACAGGGGCAGGGACACTCAGGGACGGCTGGGGACACTCAGGGACAGGGACACTCAGGGACAGGGACACTCAGGGACAGCTGGGGACAGCTGGGGACAGGGGCAGGGACACTCAGGGACGGCTGGGGACACTCAGGGACAGGGACACTCAGGGACAGGGACAGGGACACTCAGGGACAGCTGGGGACAGCGGGGGACAGGGACAGGGACACTCAGGGACACTCAGGGATGGCTGGGGACAGGGGCAGGGACCCTCAGGGACAGCTGGGGACAGGGACAGGGACACTCAGGGACAGCTGGGGACACTCAGGGACAGGGGCAGGGACACTCAGGGACAGCTGGGGACGGGGACACTCAGGGATGGCTGGGAACAGCTGGGGACAGCTGGGGACATCTGGGGACAGGGACACTCAGGGACAGCTGGGGACAGCGGGGGACAGGGACAGGGACACTCAGGGACAGCTGGGGACAGTCAGGGACAGCTGGGGACAGCTGGAAACAGCTGGGGACAGGGACAGGGACACTCAGGGACAGTCATGGACATCTGGGGCCAGTCAGGGACAGCTGGGGACAGGGACAATCAGGGAGAGCTGGGGGACAGCTGGGGACAGCCAGGGATAGTCAGGGAGAGTTTGGGACATCTGGGGACAGCTGGGGACAGGATTATGGAACAGCTGGAAACAAGGTGAGGGCCAGAGAACAGCTGGGGACAGCCAAGGACAAGGATGGGGTCAGGGTCAAGGGGCAGCTGGGGACACAGACGTGTTAGGGGACATCTGGGGACATCTGGGGACACGCAGAAACAAAGACAGGTCAGGGGACATATGGGGAAATCCGGGGACAACGAAAGGGTAAGGGGACGTTTAGGGACATCTGGGGACACGGACAGGGATAGGGGATGCCTGGGGACAGCAGGGAGCTGGACATCCAGGGACAGCAGGAACTGGACATTTGGGGACAGGGGCAGGAGACAGCCAGGGTGACACGGGGACAGCGGTGGGGACACTGAGACAGACACGAGGTGATGCTGGGGGCAAAGAGGTGACATCTGCGGTGACCTGAGGTCACCGACAGCAGCGGGTGACACGCAGGGTGGCACTGAGCGGGACACAGCGACACATCGGGTGACAGGAGGTGACACCGGGGCCAGGGGATGATGCTGGAGGTGGCACCAGGTGACCGCTGGTGACGCCGGAGGTGGCACTAAGGGACACCAGGTGACAGCGGGGACAGGGAGGGTGACACCAGGTGAACGGGGTCACGGGCGGGGCCACCAGGTGCGACAGCCCCCATTGGCTGTCACCGCCCCAGCGACACCAGGGAGGGACAGGGCGACACGAAGGGATGGAGAGGGACAGGGAAGGGGGGACAGGGACACTCGGGGACACTGGGGGACAGCGAGGGTGGCACTAAGGGACATCAGGTGACACCAGCATCTCCCGGAGCCCGGGACAGCACCGCCCCCCCCCCCCACACCTGGGAGCGCTCCCAGCACCGGGGGCCCCGAGGGGGTCCCAGAGGGGTCCCTGGGGTCCCATCCCGGGGCGATCCCGCTCTCAGGGCCCCCTTCGCGGGAGTTCCCCATTAACTAGGAGGGGTCCCAGCCCCGGGGGTCCCACCCCGGGGGGTTCTCCCTTCCCGGGGGTCCCCGAGCGGGGGTCGCGGTCTCAGCCCGCGCTGCTCATCCTGAGGGACTCCATGTGGGGGGGGGGGGGGGGGCGGTTCCCTCTCACAGCTCCCCTCAGGCCCGGCGCCGGCTCCCCACAAGGCGGGGCCGCGCTCGCCCGCCCCGGGGCCGCCTCCCCGCGCCCCTCCAGCCCGGGGCAGCCCCCGAGGACCCCCGGGCTCGCCCCCGGCCCCGCACCAATGTCGCTGTCCAGGCCCCGCCGCCGGGTCCCGCCCGCTCCGCTCGGCTCCTCCGCGACAAGATGGCGGCCGCTGCCACCCGCCGCCCCCTCCCTGCGCGCGCGAGGCCGCGCCCCCCGTGCTCTCCCATTGGTCGGCACCGCCCGGTTCCGCTCTCCCATTGGTTGTTGCCTCCCGCCACCGCCCGCCCCCTCCCTCCCCGCCTCACCAGACGCGAGGATTGGGCGGGCGCGCCCCGGCTGGCCACGCCCCTTTTCCTCTCGCAAGGCCCCGGATTGGGAAGGCCACGCCCCCGGCGCTGTCTCGTGACTCGGCGCGGCGCGCGCCGCCCCGACGGCGGCCGAGAGGGGACACGGGGCTGGAAATGGCGGAAAGCGGGGGGGACTCCGGAGGGGGTACGGGGGGGTATGGGAGCTATAGGGGTCCCTGGGGGGCTACAGGAACCTAAGCGGGGTTTTTTTGGGATTATAGCGGCCGCTCAGAAACTTGTGGGGGCGCTCGAAGAGCCCACAACAAGCTGCAGAAAACTTTACGTAGCGTCATGCAGAATTACACAACTTTATAAAGCTTTATGGAAACCCGCAGATAAATATCTCCGAAAAAAATGGAAAAAACCTACAAAAGCCCAAAGAGGGCCCTCAAAGGCACAGGGAGCTGTGGGGCTGCTACACACAGGGGTGCAGGGAGGACCTGAGGGGGGCTAGAGGGGGCCGAGGGGGATCTACGGCACCCCAGGGGGAATTTGGGGAGCCTCGGGGGTCCGTAGGGTCCTATAGGGGCTCATCGGCAAGTTATGTGGGGCTGGAGTGGCCGTAGGGGGCTCCGTGGGGCCCATGGGCATCTCTGGGGGCACATGGGAGGAGCTGGGGGCACCAAGGCGCCATTTCCGCGTGGTGTCGCGGTGTTGTGACGTCATTGAGCCGCAGGGGCCGCTGGGAGATGTAGTTTCCTGTTCCTGCCACCAAAATAAAAACGCCCAGGAGTCGGCGGAGGGACCCAGAACTTTATTCACAAACCAGCAGGAGGGTCCGGAGTCACTCCGGGGGGGCAGTTGGGGGTCCGGGGTTACTCCGGAGGGGGCAGAGGGAGGCGCTTTGGGTCGTAGTAGTTGGAGGTGAGCAGGGGCAGCCCCCGGCGCTCCCGCTCCCGCACCTGGATCTCGGCCTCGCGCCGGGCCCACTGCTGCAGCCTGCGGGGACAGGGTGGGGATGGCCAGGTGACCCCCACACCTTGGGGGACATCCCAAACCCCTGGCCAGGCGTCCAAATTCCTCTCTCAAGTGCTCAGGTGTCCCTAAAGGTCCCAGTACAACCCCCAGAGTCCAACCTAACCCCCCTCCAGGCTCCTATAGCCCCCCCCCAGGGCTCTGTAGCCCCCTAAATCCTCTCTCAGGTCCCCCATATATTCTCCCCCACTGCCCATGGGCTCCTACAGACCCTCCCAGAGCTACCCCCAGAGCTACCAGGGGCCCTACAGCCTCCCAAAACCCTCCAAGGCTTCGTGGAGACCCCTGTAAGATGCACAGGGGGGTCTCATTGGCTCCTAAACTCCCTCAGAAGCTCCTACAGAATGCTCAGGAGACCCTACAACAACCACAGACCCCCCCCAAAAACCCCAAAACCGTAGTGGAGAGCCCCTCCATAGCTTCCCCACAAGCTCCCCTTGGATCCCCTGCTTTGTCCCGGGGAGGGTTTCCCAGGTGAGACCCCCTCCCCTCTCACGGACCCGTGGTCGGGCAGGTAATGCACGAAGACGGAGCCGAGGACGATGGCGATGGAGATGCCGGCCAGGAAGGCGGCGCGCATGTTCAGCACGTCGGCCTCGGGGTCGGCCGAGAAGCCGTGGTAGTCCGGGTTCTGTGTGGGGGGGAGGGTCCTGCTGAGCCCCCTGCCCATCCCAGGGACCCTCCCAGGTGGGTCCCCCCTCCCCAAATTGAGCCCAGGCCACGCCCCTCCCCACCATACAGGTGTGTCCCCCCTCCCCAACTGCGCAAAGGCCACGCCCCTTCCTGAGACAAACCCAGAGACCCCCAGGTGCGTCCCCATCCCCAAATTGAGCCAAGGCCACGCCCCTTTCAAGCCCCACACCAGCTGAACACGGATAAGCCCCGCCCCCTAATTAGGCCCCGCCCCCTTCGCGCCGTTCCTAAACCCCCAAAGCCCAGCCCACAGCCGTGAAGCCACGCCCATTTCTGGAGGCCACGCCTTTTCCCGTTCCCTTACAGGCACCCCACCTCAAATAAGCCCCGCCCCAAACCACGCCCCTCTCCAAACCCCGCCCACCGCGGCCCCTCACACACCCCCTGCCCCGCCCCTCCCGCTTTGCCCTTGGCCGCTCACCTTCCTCTGCGCCACCAACATCGGCTCCTCATCGTGCGCGTCGGCTCCGAGCGGCCGCGGCAGCGCCACGGCCCCGGGCGGCCCCGCCGAGCGGCTCCGAGCCCCGCCGGGCAGCGCCCGCAGCGCCCGCAGCGCCCGCCACAGCGCCGCCATCTTGCCCCGGCGCTCCGCCTCGCCTCTTCCGCTCGATCCGGCCAATCGCGTCCTCGCGCTGGCGTCTTGTTCCGCCCCTGGGCTTCGCAGCCAATCGTGGCACAGTGTTACTTTGTCCCACCCACGCACCCGCGGTGGCCGCGCCCACTTTCTCGCCACAGCCAATCAAAGCCAGCCGTAGCGCCGCACCGCCTTGCTAACAGCTTAGACCAATAGAAATGGCGGATCTTCGGACTGGCGGGAGCTGCTGCCAATGGAAGCGCGGCGAGGGCGGGCGCGCGGGACGGGCCGTGCTGAGGGGGAGCGGCGTCGCCATTTTGGTGCTCGGGAGCGGCGGCCGCGGCGGCCGGGAGAGGTCGGAACGTCCGTGAGGGGCGGGACGGGCCCGGCCGGGATGGGGAGGGGTCTGTGGGGAGGAGAGAGGAGGGACTGACCGGGAGGGGAGCGCCTGCCCGGGATGGGGTGAGGCTGATCGGGAGGGGCGGAGCTGACCGGGAGGGGCGGAGCTGGCCGGAACTCCCGGTGCAGTTTGTGAGGGAGGGAGTGTCAGAGCGGGACCCGCGGCTAGAATTTTCATACTAATTAGGGGCAGTTACATGTTAATTAGGAGGTGTGGAGTTGCATGCTAATTAGGGGTGTGGACTGGCATGCTAATTAGGGGCGGGGTCCTGTTTGCTCCTCCTCCCTTGCACAGGGCCCGGTGGCTCCCGGTTCGTCCTAGTTCTATCCTCGTTTCCCACTTGTTACTCTTCCGACTTTTTGTGTTTGCTGTAGGATTTTCAAGTTGTGTTTTCTGGTCCACCCCAGTACATTCCACTTAATTCAGTTTCATTTTTATTAAATTCAGTCTGGCTCTGACCGCCCCCAGTTTCTCCCAGTCTGACCAGTTGCTGCTCTCGCAGGTGGCCGGCAGCATGGAGTACGAGCGCAGGTAGGGGAGAACCTGGGGATCCCCAAAATTCGGGACCTGGGGGGAACATCTGGGAAACTCTTGAGAACCCCCCATGAAAAGAAAATTAACATTTAGGAAAGCGGACACTGGGCAGGGAGGGGACATTTGGGGGGCACCTCAGGGATGCCTTGGGGGGTTGAGGGCATTTGGAGACCGCTGAGAGCCGAGGGGGCTTTGGGAGAGTTCGGGGTCCACCTTTGGGGTCCCCTCAGAGCTTTGGGGGCCACACCTGAGCCACAGCCCCTCCCCAGGGGAGGCCGTGGGGACCGCACGGGGCGCTACGGGGGCGCCCCGCCCCCCTCCGAGGAGAACTCCCGCGCCCAGCGCGACCACGACTATCGCGACATGGACTATCGCGGCTACGGGGGACCTCCAGAGGGACCCCCCGCTGCCGGGACCCCCCCTCAGGTGGGTGTGGGGTGCTGGGGAGGGGTCACCCCGTAGTGGGTGGGTGCTGGGACCCCTCCCACACATCCCTCCCTCCCCTTTCCCAGGCGTCCTACGAGAACACGGAGCCTCCCCGGAAGCGGGAGCAGCCCCGGGAGCCTCCGGCGGCCCCGGCGCTGCCGTTCGGTGCCGACGGCGATTACCGGGACCAGGATTACCGGGAGGGCGCCGAGGAGGAGCCGCGAGCCAGCACCATCGTCATGCTGCGCATGCTGCCGCAGGCGGCCACCGAGAACGACGTGAGCCCCGCCCCTCCCGTGGCCACGCCCCTTCCCGGGATGGCCCCGCCCCCTACCTGGGATGGCCCTGCTCCCCATGTGGCCCCGCCCCCTACTTGGGATTACCCCACCCTTCTTTGCTGTGGCCCCGCCCACCACCATCATGGTTGCTCCCTTCTGGGTTGGCCACACCCCCATTTGGAATGGTCCCGCCCTTCTTAGCAGTGACCACGCCCCCTTCCTTGGTTGGCCCCGCCTCCCTGCTGGAGATGGCCCCGCCCCTGCTTAAGGTGTCCCTGTGCCTCTGCCCCAATCTGTGATGGCCCCACCCCCTATCTGAGATAGCCCCGCCCCTCCCCGCCATTGCCCCACCCCTTTTTGCAATTGCCCCGCCCTACCTTGGATGGCTCCACCCCTTTCCCAACCTGTCCCCACCCTCTTGAGGGACTCTGTGCCTTTAAATCCCACCCACCGGGGCTCAAATGTCTGTCAATGGTTTGGCCACACCCTCTTGGGGCCACACCCCTGCATTTAAGCCCCGCCCCCATTAATGAGGTGCTTTAAGCACACCTGAGGTGTGATGACCACACCCTCCCCCAGCCCCACCCTTAATCTTGGCCATGCTCCAGGTAACCCAAGCGACCCCATGGCCACGCCCCAGGGAGCCCCACCCCCGTCCCTTAGGCCACGCCCTGTGACACCATGAGGTCACCTGGGCCCCTCCCACACACCTGAGCGTCTCCTGAAGACATTTTGGGGGCTCTCAGGTGGGACCTGGGCGGGGTTTGAGGCGTGCCCAGCCCCAGGTGCTCCCTTGGGTGCTGTCCCCGGTGACGTGGCCGCTGTCCTCGTGTCCCCGCAGATCCGGGCGCAGCTGCAGGCGCAGGGGGTGCAGCCCCGCGAGGTGCGGCTGATGCGCAACAAATCCTCAGGTGAGCCTCACCTGGGCCCCTCCCGCACCCCTGGGTGCCCCCCTGGGCCCCTCCCGCTCCCCTGGGCTCCGTTTAGGGTGGGGGGCACCCTGACCCCTGGATCCTTTGGGGGGTGGCTCCCTGCCCTGCCCGTGCCCGGGTGCACTCAGGGGTGGTGGTCTCGTGCCCGGGGGTACCCAGGGGTGCTGGTTCCATCTTGAGGGGGCACCCAAGGGTGGCTGTGCCCTTCCCGGGGGTGCTGCTCTGGACTCATGGGGGCACCCAGGGCTGCTGATCCCATCCCCAGGGGCACCCAGGGGTGCTTGTGTCAGACTCAGGGGGCACCCAGAGGTGTTGGTCCTAACTTTAGAGGTGCCCAGGGGTGTTGATCCGATCCCCAGGGGCACCCAGGGGTGCTTGTGCCACACTCAGGGTGTTGGTTCTATCTTTAGGGGCACCCAGGGGTGCTGGTTTTACCTTGAGGGGCACCCAGGGGTGTTGATCCCATTCCCCAGGGGCACCCAGGGGTGCCTGTTTCCTCTCCAGGGGTCTCCAAGGGTGCTTGTGCCAGACTTAGGGGACACCCAGGGGTGTCTGTCCTCTCCTCAGGAGCACTCAGCGGTGCTGGTCCCATGCTCAGGGGCACCCAGGGGTGCCAGTCCCGTCCAAGGAGCACCCAGGGGTGCTTGTCCTGTTCCCCAGGGACACCCAGGGGTGTCTGTCTTCTCCCTAGGGGCACCCGGGGTGTCAGTTCCCTCCCTAAGGGCACCTGAGGGTGCTTCTGCTGGACTCAGGGGGCACCCAGGGGTGCCCGTCCTCTCCCCAGGGTTGCTGGCACCATTCCCCAGGGGCACCCAGGGGTGCCAGTTCCATCTGTAGGAGCACCCAGGGGTGCTAGGCTGGAACTGGGGGGCTTCTCATTTCCCCAGGGGCACCCAGGGGTGCCAGTCTCTTTCTTAGGGAGCACCCAGGGGTGCTGATTCCATCTTTAGGAGCACTTAGGGGCGTCTGTCCCTTCCACTGGGGCACCCAGGGGTGCTGGTCCCATCCCGCAGGGCACCCAGGGGTGCCTGTCCCTTCCCTAGGAGCACCCAGGGGTGCTGGTCCCATCTTTAGGAGCACCCAGGGGTGCTGGTCCTGTCCTTAGGAGCACCCAGGGGTGCTTGTCGTGTTGCCCAGGGACACCCAGGGGTGCCAGTCTCTTCCTTAGGCAGCACCCAGGGGTGCTAATTTCATCTCTAAGAGCACCCAGGGGCGCTCGTTTTCTCCCTAGGGGCACCCAGGGGTGCTGGTCCCTTCTCAGGAGCACCCAGGGGTGCTGTGCCAGGCTTAGGGAGCACCCAGGGGTGCTGGTACCGTTCCCCAGGGGCACCCAGGGGTGCCTGTCCCCAACCCTAGGGACACCCAGGGGTGTCTGTCTGCCCCTCAGGAGCACCCAGGGGTGCTCATCCTTTCCCCAGGGGCACCCAGGGGTGCAAGGTTTGTCCCGAGGGAGCACCCAGGGGTGCTTCTCCCATCTTTAGGGACACCCAGGGCTGCCTGTCCCTTCCCTAGGGGCACCCAGGGGTGCCAGCCTCGTCTCTAGGGGCACCCAGGTTCAGGGGGGCACCCAGGGGTGCTCATGCTCTCCCCCAGGAGCACCCAGGGGTGCTGGTCCCACCTCGAGGAGCACCCAGGGGTGCTGCGCCAGAATTGAGGGGGCACCCAGGGGTGCCAGATCCAAATTTCAGGGGTGCCAGACCCTTCCTCAGGAGCACCCAGGGGTGCCAGACCCCTCCCCAGGGCGCACCGAGACTCCAGACGGGCACCAGGAACACCCCAGGGTGGTGGTGGGGGGTGGGTCCCCGAAAAGGTTCCTGGACCACCCACGGGTGCCCATCCCACACCCCATGGGAGGGTCCCCGGGTGCCCACCCCACACCCCAGGGGGTCCCAGCAGCACCCATGGGTGCCCCCCGCCCCACCCCCGCCCCGGGCCCGTTCCAGGTCAGAGCCGCGGATTCGCCTTCGTGGAATTCCATCACGTGCAGGAGGCGGCGAGGTGGATGGAGGCCAACCAGGTGGGGGAGGGGCCAGCGGGGGGCGGGGCCAGGAACCGGGGGAGGGGCTAAAAGCTGTGGGAGGGGCCAGTATGCAGGGGAGGAGCTAAAAGCTGTGGGAGGGGCTAAAAGCTGTGGGAGGGGCCAGTACACGGGGAGGGGCTAAAAGCTGAGGGAGGGGCTAAAAGCTGTGGGAGGGGCCAGTATGCAGGGGAGGGGCTAAAAGCTATGGGAGGGGCCTAGAGGAAGGGGAGGGGCTTATGGCTGGGGAGGGGACAAGAGAGGGTGGAGCCAATGGTTGGGGGAGGAGTCAAAAAGAGGGGGAGGGGCCAATGGGGAGGGGCAAAGGTGGGGGAGATTCCAAGTGGGTGGCGGAGGGATGGGGGCGGGGTCTGTGCGGTGTTACTGGTCGGTACTGGTTTGTACTGGTCTGTACTGGTTTGTATTGGGTTGTGTTGGCGCATGCGAGGTTGTATTGAGTCTCATTGGTCGGTACCAGTTTGTACTGGTTTGTACTGGTCTGTAGCGGTTTGTACCAGTTGGTATTGATCCGTACCGCTTCACATTGGTTCGCGTTGATTTTTACTGGTTTGTACTGGTTTGTACTGGGCGTTGTTGGTCAGTACTGGTTTGCACTGACTAGTATCGGTTTGGATTGGTCTATATTGGTCTATACTGGTTTGTACTGGTTTATACTGGTCTGTACTGGTGGCCGTGTAAAAGTCCAGCGTGTCCCCGTGGTGAGTCCCAGCGTTCCCAGTAGGAGCTGCTGGTGCTGACTGGGACCAGCTCTGGTGCCCCCCAAAACCAGTCCTGGTGCCCCCCACCCCAAATTCCAGCTCCGGTGCCCCCCAGGTGCCCCCCAGGTGCCCCCAGTTCCCATCCAGGTGCCCCCCCAGGTGCCTCTTGAGATCAGTCCCAGTATTCCCAGTCAAACCTTGGGTGCCCCCCAGTTCCAGCCCTGGTGCCCCCCCAGTTCCACCCTTGGTGCCCCCCAGTTCCACCTCTGGTGCCCCCCCAGTTCCAGCTCTGGTGCCCCCCCAGTTCCACCCTTGGTGCCCCCCAGTTCCACCCCTGGTGCCCCCCCAGTTCCAGCTCTGGTGCCCCCCAGTTCCACCCCTGGTGCCCCCCCAGTTCCAGCTCTGGTGCCCCCCCAGTTCCACCCCTGGTGCCCCCCCAGTTCCAGCTCTGGTGCCCCCCAGTTCCAACCCTGGTGCCCCCCCAGTTCCACCCCTGGTGCCCCCCCAGTTCCACCCCTGGTGCCCCCCCAGTTCCAGCTCTGGTGCCCCCCAGTTCCACCCCTGGTGCCCCCCAGTTTCTGCTCTGGTGCCCCCCCAGTTCCACCCCTGGTGCCCCCCCAGTTCCACCCCTGGTGCCCCCCAGTTCCAGCCTTGGTGCCCCCCCAGTTCCAGCCTTGGTGCCCCCCAGTTCCAGCTCTGGTGCCCCCCAGTTCCAACCCTGGTGCCCCCCCAGTTCCACCCCTGGTGCCCCCCCAGTTCCACCCCTGGTGCCCCCCCTGCTTCACATCCTGGGGGTCCCCAGGTGCCCCCCTGGGTGTCCCCAAATTCCAACCCTGGTGCCCCCCAAACCAAGTCCTGGTGCCCCCCCCGTGCCCCCCTGGGCCAGGCTGGGTCACCGTGTGTCCCCGTGCCCCCCCTGTGCCCCCCTTTGTGCCCCCCCTGACCCCCCTGTGCCCCCCTTTGTGCCCCCCCTGACCCCCCTGTGCCCCCCTTTGTGCCCCCCCTGACCCCTCTGTGCCCCCCTTTGTGCCCCCCAGGCCGGGCTGACGCTGCTGGGGCACCGCGTGTCCCTGCACTACAGCGACCCCAAACCCAAAATCAACGAGGACTGGCTCTGTGCCAAGGTGGGGGGGGCACTGGGAGTGAACTGGGAGGGACTGGGAGTGAACTGGGGGTGCTGGGGGGCACTGGGAGGTTCTGGAGGGACCCTGGGAGGGAACTGGAAGGCACTGAGGGGGCACTGGGAGGGGATTGGGAGGCATTGAGAGGGCACTGGGGGAATTGGGAGGGACTGGGGAGCACTGGGAGGGCACTGGGAGTGAACTGGGAGGCACTGGGAGGGTATTGTGGGAAACTGGGGGTCACTGGGAGGGAACTGCGGGACACTGAGGGGGGCACTGGGAGGGGATTGGGGGGCATTGAGAGGGCACTGGGGGAATTGGGAGGGACTGGGGAGCACTGGGAGGTTATTGGGGGGCACTGGGAGGGAACTGGGGGATACTGGGAAGGGATTGGGAGGCATTGGGAGGCACTGGAAGGGTATTGGGGGGCACTGGGAGGCACTGGGAAGCACTGGGGGGGCATTGGGGGATACTGGGAGGGATTGGGGGGGTACTGGGAGTGAACTGGGAGGCACTGGGAGGGTACTGTGGGAAACTGGGAGGGAACTGGGGACACTGAGGGGGTCACTGGGAGGGACTGGGGGGTACTGGGAAGGAACTGGGAGGGCACTGGGAAGGGATTGGGAGGGATTGGGAGGCATTGGGAGGGCCCTGGGGGAACTGGGAGGCACTGGGGGATACTGGGAGGTTATTGGGGGGCACTGGGAGGGAACTGGGGGATACTGGGGGATACTGGGAAGGGATTGGGGGGCATTGGGGGATACTGGGGGGGATTGGGAGGCAATGGGAGGGAACTGGGGGATACTGGGAGGGATTGGGGGGGTACTGGGAGGGACTGGGAGGTCACTGGGAGCACTGCGGGATGCAGCGGGACCCTGGCGGGGGGAGATCTGGGGGGTCCTGAAGGGATTTGGGGGGATCCTGGGCGGGGTTGAGAGGTTTTGGGGTGCTGTGCTTTGGGGTGTTGGAGTTTTGGGGTTTTTGGGGGCGGTTTTGGGGGGTTTGGGGCAGTTTTGGGGGATTCTGGGGCAGTTTTGGGGGGTTTTCAGAGCGGTTTTAGGGGAGTTTGGGGGCAGTTTGAGGGATTTCAGAGTGATTTTGGGGGGTTTCAGGGGGGTTTGGGGGGGTTTGGGGGTGGTTTTTGGGGGGTTTGGGGGCGATTTTGGGGGGTTTCACGGTGGTTTTGGGGGGCTTGGGAGCAGTTTGGGGGGGTTGGGGGCAGTTTTGGGGGGTTTGGGGATGGTTTTGGGGGGTTTGGGGATGGTTTTGGGGGGTTTGGGGCAGTTTGGGGGCAGTTTTGGGGCAGTTTTGGGGGGTTTGGGGGTAGTTTTGGGTGCGGTTTTGGGGGATTTTGGGGGTTTGGGGGCAGTTTTGGGGGGTTTGGGGTGGTTTTTGGGGGGTTTCAGGGTGGTTTTGGGGGGTTTGGGGGTAGTTTTGGGGGATTTTGGGGGGTTTGGGGGCAGTTTTGGGGGATTTTGGGGGTTTTGGGGGCAGTTTTGGGGGATTTAGGAGCAGTTTTGGGGGGTTTGGAGGCAGTTTGGAGGATTTTGGGGCAGTTTTGGGGGGTTTGGGGGCAGTTTTGGGGGCAGTTTTGGGGGATTTTGGGGGATTTAGGGGCAGTTTTGGGGGGTTTTGGGGCGTTTTGGGGGGTTTGGGGGTAGTTTTGGGGGATTTTGGGGGTTTTGGGGGCGGTTTTGGGGTCCCAGGCGTTCGGGGCTCTGACGTTTCGGGGTTCCCAGTGCGGGGTGCAGAACTTCAAGCGACGCGAGAAATGTTTCAAGTGCGGCGTCCCCAAAGCCGGTGAGCGACCCCAAATCCCGGGATTTCACCCCAAAACTTCGGGGGATCCCCCCCCCCCAAACTGCCCCAAAACTTCCAAAAAATTCTTGGGGCGCTCCCCAACCTGCAGGGGACCCCCTGGTTTTGGGGTTCAGTCCCAGGCTGGGGATTTGTTTGGGTTTTTGGGGTTTTTTTGTAGGGTTAAATTCCTTCTTTTGGGGTAATTTTGGGGTTTTTTATGGCTTTGATCCCCGATTTTTGGGATTTTTTTGGGGTGGGATTTCTTTTGGTTTTTTTAGAGCTCAGTGCTTTCGTTGGGGTGTTTTTTTTGGGTTTTTTTTAGGATTTCAATCTTTGACTTGAGAATTTTGGGGAGTTCAATCCACGTTTTTTGGGGTTTTTGGGGTTCAATCTGTAACCTTGGGGTGTTTTTTAGGGTTCGAGCCCTTATATGGGGGAGTATTTTTGGGGTTTTTTGGGGATTTTTTGGGTTTCAATCCTTGATTCTTGGGGTTTGGGGAGGGTCAATTCCTGATTTGGGGTTTTTTGGGGGTTTTATCCCTGATTTTGGTTTTTTGGGGGGGTTCAATCCCTGTTTTTTGGGTTGTTTTGGGGTTTTTTTGGGGGTTTATCCCTGATTTTGGGGTTTTTTTTGGGGTTCAATCCCTGATTTTGGGTTTTTTGGGTTTTTTGGGGGGTTTTTTGGGGGGTTCAATCCCTGTTTTTTGGGTTTTTTTGGGTTTTATCCCTGACTTTCGGTTGTTTTGGGGTTTTTTTGAGCTCAATCCCTGATTTTGGGTTTTTTGGGGTTTTTTTGGGGGGTTCAATCCCTGTTTTTTGGGTAGTTTTGGGGGGTTTTTGGGGTTTTATCACTGATTTTGGGTCAGTTTGGGGTTTTTTTGAGGGTTCAATCCCTGATTTTGGTTTTTTTGGGGGGCTCAATCCCTGATTTGGGGTTTTTTTGGGGGTTCAATCCTTGATTTTGGGTTGTTTCGGGGTTTTTTTGAGCTCAATCCCTGTTTCTTGGGTTGTTTTGGGGGCTTTTTGGGCTTTTATCCCTGATTTTGGGTTATTTTGGGGTTTTTGGGGCATTCAATCCCTGTTTTTTGGGTTGTTTTGGGGTTTTTTTGAGCTCAATCCCTGTTTTTTTGGTTGTTTTGGGGGTTTTTTGGGGTTTTATCCTTGATTTTGGGGTTTTTTGGGGTTTTTTAGGGGTTCGATCCCTGTTTTTTGGGTTTTTTGGGGTTTTTTTGGGGGGTTTTATCCCTGACTTTGGGTGGTTTTGGGGTTTTTTTGAGGCTGAATCCCTGATTTTGGGGTTTTTTTGGGGTTCAATCTCTGATTTGGGGTTTTTTTGGGGTTCAATCCCTGATTTTGGGGTTTTTTTTTTGGGGTGCAGAGGCTGAGCAGAGGGGTCCGGGGGGTCCCCGGCCGGAGCTGGTGCCGGGGGGGGGAGGGGGGCTCCTGCCCCTCCCCCAAACCTACGGCCCCACCCTTGGGGGTCCCCCCGGGGGGTCCCAGGGGGGCAGCGAGCCCGGAGCTGACAACGCCAACGACAGTGAGAGCGGATTTTGGGGGGATTTGGGGGGATTTTTGGGAGGTTTGGGGGATCTTTTGGGGATTGTTTGGGGGGGGATTTTGGGGGGGATTTTTGGGGGGTTTTGGGGGGGATTTGGGGGATTTTGGGGGGATTTTTGGGGGGTTTTGGGGGGAATTTTTGGGAGGTTTGGGGGATTTTTGGGGATTTTTTGGGGGGGATTTTTTGGGGATCGTTTGGGGAGTTTGGGGGGGATTTTGGAGGGATTTTGGGGGTCATTTTTGGGGGTAATTGGGGGATTTTGGGGTGGATTTGGGGGTCCTGGGAGTGTTTCGGGGAGGAGGGGAGGGGGTCTGGGGGGACTCAGGTGTGCCCAGGTGCCCCCAGGTGTGCCCAGGTGTATCCCAGATGTATCCCAAGTGTATCCCAGGTGTTCCCAGGTGTATCTCAGGTGCCCTCAGGTGTATCCCAGGTGTGCCCAGGTGCCCTCAGGTGCCCCCAGGTGCGCCCAGATGTCCCCAGGTGTATCCCAGATGTGCCCAGGTGTTCTCAGGTGCCCCCAGGTGCTCCCAGGTGCCCCCAGGTGTTCTCAGGTGTATCCCAGGTGCCCTCAGGTGTATCCCAGGTGCCCCCAGGTGTATCGCAGGTGCCGCCAGGTGTATCCCAGGTGCCCTCAGGTGCCCCCAGGTGTATCCCAGGTGTATCCCAGGTGCCCCCAGGTGCCCCCAGGTGTATCCCAGGTGCCCTCAGGTGTATCCCAGGTGTTCCCAGGTGTATCTCAGGTGCTCCAGGTATATCCCGGGTGCCCCCAGGTGTATCCCAGGTACCCCCAGGTGTTCCCAGGTGTTCTCAGGTGTATCCCAGGTGTGCCCAAGTGTATCCCAGGTGTCCCCAGGTGTATCCCAGGTGCCCCCAGGTACCCTCAGGTGTTCCCAGGTGCTCCCAGGTATTCTCAGGTGTTCCCAGGTGTGATCCCAGGTGCCTAGATGCCCTCAGGTGTATCCCAGGTGCATCCCAGGTGCGCCCCCAGGTGCGCCCATGTGCCCCCAGGTGTTCCCAGGTACCCTCAAGTGTTCCCAGGTACCCTCAGATGTATCCCGGGTGTGCCCCCAGGTGCTCCTAGGTACCCCCAGGTGCTCCCAGGTGTTCTTGGATGCATCCCAGGTGTGCCCCCAGGTGCTCCCAGGTGCCCCCAGGTGTGCCCACATGTATCCCAGGTGCCCCCAGGTGCCCTCAGGTGCTCCCGGGTGTATCTCAGGTATTCCCAGGTGCCCCCAGGTGCTCCCAGGTACCCCCAGGTGTTCCCAGGTGTTCTCAGGTGTATCCCAGGTGCTCCCAGGTGTATCCCAGGTACCCCCAGGTGTTCCCAGGTGTTCTCAGGTGTATCCCAGGTGCTCCCAGGTGTATCCCAGGTGCCCCCAGGTGTATCCCAGGTGCCCTCAGGTGCGCGCTGTCCCCGCAGCCATCATCCTGCGGAACCTGCACCCGCAGAGCAGCCTGGAGTCCATCCTGGCGGCGCTGGCTCCCTTCGCCGCGCTCTCGGCCGCCAACGTGCGCGTGATCAAGGACAGGCAGACCCAGCTGAACCGCGGCTTCGCCTTCGTGCAGCTCAGCACCATCGTGGTGCGGGCACGGGGGGACTGGGGGGGACTGGGAGGGACTGGGAGGGAGTGGGAGGGACTGGGAGGGACTGGGAGGGACTGGGAGGGGATTTTGGGGGTACTGGGATAGAATTGGGGGGGGACTGGGAGGGACTGGGAGGGGATTTTGGGGTACTGGGATAGAATTGGGGGGGGACTGGGAGGGACTGGGAGGGACTGGGAGGGGATTTTGGGGGTACTGGGATAGAATTGGGGGGGACTGGGAGGGACTGGGAGAGACTGGGGGGTGATTGGGAGGGACTGGGAGGGGATTGGGAGAGACTGGGAGGGACTGGGAAGGGATTTTGGGGGTACTGGGATAGAATTGGGGGGGAGTGGGAGAGACTGGGAGGGACTGGGAGGGGATTGGGGGGAACTGGGAGGGACTGGGGGGGGCTGGGAGGGACTGGGAGGGGATTGGGAGGGACTGGGGGGGACTGGGGGGACTGGGAGGGAACTGGGGGGGGATTGGGGGGAACTGGGAGGGACTGGGGGGACTGGGAGGGAACTGGGGGGGACTGGGAGGGAACTGGGAGAGACTGGGAGGGGATTGGGGGGACTGGGAGGGAACTGGGGGGGACTGGGGGGACTGGGAGGGAACTGGGGGGGACTGGGAGGGAACTGGGAGAGACTGGGAGGGGATTGGGGGGGGACTGGGGGGGACTGGGAGAGACTGGGAGGGACTGGGAGGGGATTGGAAGGGACTGGGGGGTGATTGGGGGGCATTGGGAGGGAGTGGGAGGGACTGGGGGGAATTGGGGAGGACTGGGAGGAGATTGAGAGGAATTGGGAAGGAACTGGGAGGGAACTGAGAGAGACTGGGGGGTGATTGGAGGGGACTGGGATGAGATTGGGAGGCACTGGGAGGGTCTGGAAGGGGATTTGGGGGGGACTGGGGGGGCATTGGGGGGGAACTGGGAGGGACTGGGAATCAATGGGGGGGGCACGGGGGGACTGGATTGGAGAGAAACTGGGAAAAGCTAAGAGAGACAGACTGGGAAGGACTGGGAATCAACAGGGGAATACTGGGATGAACTGGGAGGCACTGGGGGGGACTGGGAGAGTATTTGGAGGGACTGGGCGGAACTGGGAAGGATTGGGGGGGATTGGAAGCAGCTAAGAGGGACTGGGGGGGATGGGGAGGGACCGGGCTCACTGGGATGAACTGGGATGAACTGGGAGGCCCCAAGGGGCACTGGGATGAACTGGGAGGCACTGGGGGGGCTCTGGACCCCCCTGACCCCGCCCCCCTCCCCCCAGGAGGCGGCCCAGCTGCTGCAGATGCTGCAGGCGCTGCACCCGCCCCTGCACATCGACGGCAAGAGCATCAACGTGGAGTTCGCCAAGGGCTCCAAGAGGTGAGCGCGGAGGGGCCGGGCGTGGCAGCGCACCTGGGCAGGCCACGCCCCTCAGCCTGGTGTAGGCCACGCCCCCAGCCTGGCACAGGCCACGCCCCCCAGCCCGGCACAGGCCACGCCCCCTGCCTAGCACAGGCCACACCCCCCAGCCTGGCACAGGCCATGCCCCCTGCCCGGCACAGGCCACGCCCCCCAGCCTGGCATAGACACACACCTGGCATGCGCCACGCCCCTCAGCCCGGCACAGGCCACGCCCCCCAGCCTGGGACACACCTGGCACAGGCCACGCCCCTCAGCCCAGCACAGGCCACGTCCCCCAGCCCAGTACAGGCCACACCCCCAGCCTGGGACAGGTACACACCTGGCACAGGCCACGCCCCTCAGCCCGGCACAGGCCACACCCCCAGCCTGGCATAGACACGCACCTGGCACAGGCCACGCCCCCCAGCCTGGCACAGGCCACGCCCCCCAGCCTGGCATAGACACACACCTGGCACAGGCCACGCCCCCCAGCCTGGCACCGGCCACGCCCCCAGCCTGGGACACACCTGGCACAGGCCACGCCCCTCAGCCTGGCATACACAGAGGCCACGCCCCCAGCCTGGCGCACACCTGGCACAGGCCACGCCCCCAGCCTGGCACAGGCCACGCCCCCCATCCTGGCATAGACACACACCTGGCACAGGCCACGCCCCCCAGCCTGGCATAGACACACACCTGGCACAGGCCACGCCCCCCAGCCTGGCATAGACACACACCTGGCATGCGCCACGCCCCACAGCCCGGCACAGGCCACGCCCCCCAGCCTGGGACAGGTACACACCTGGCACAGGCCACGCCCCCAGCCTGGCACAGGCCACGTCCCCCAGCCTGGGACAGGTACACACCTGGCACAGGCCACGCCCCTCAGCCCGGCACAGGCCACACCCCCAGCCTGGCATAGACACGCACCTGGCACAGGCCACGCCCCCCAGCCTGGCATAGACACACACCTGGCACAGGCCACGCCCCCCAGCCCGGCACAGGCCACGCCCCCCAGCCTGGTGCAGGCCACGCCCCCCCAGCCTGGCATGGGCCACGCCCCCAGCCTGGCACACCTGGCACAGGCCACGCCCCCCAGCCTGGCACAGGCCACGCCCCCAGCCTGGTGATGGCACACACCTGGAACAGGCCACGCCCTTCAGCACAGTCACACACCTGGCACAGGCCACGCCCCTTGGCCCCACCCATGTCCTGGCACAGGTCCTGCCCCTTAGGCCCCGCCCCCTGGCATAGGCCCCGCCCCTGGGCACACCCCCTCCCCCCTCACGGCCCCACCCTGGCACCACGCCCAGCACAAGCCCCGCCCAATGCATCAAGCCCCACCCACAATGAGTCCCACCCCACACTGGCCACACCCCCCGCACAAAGCCACGCCCCTCTTATCAGCCAGGCCCCACCCTGCTGCCGTTTAACCCCGCCCCTGACTTGAGGCTCCGCCCCCAGGGACGTGCAGGGGGCGGGGCCTGGGGAGGGGCCGCCCCGCGCCAGCGCCGCCTCCGTCGCCTCCACGGCCATCGCTGCCGCCCAGTGGGCACTGTCACAGGTGAGGGGCACACCTGGGCAGGTGAGGGATACACCCGGGTATGTGAGGGACACACCTGGGCAGGTGAGGGACACGACTGGGCAGGGGGCACTGTCACAGGTGAGGGACACACCTGGGCAGGTGAGGGACACACCTGGGTAGGGGGCAGTGTCACAGGTGAGGGACACACCTGGGCAGGTAAGGGACACACCTGGGCAGGTGAGGGACACACCTGGGCAGGGGGCACTGTCACAGGTGAGGGACACACCTGGGCAGGTGAGGGACACACCTGGGTAGGGGGCAGTGTCACAGGTGAGGGACACACCTGGGCAGGTAAGGGACACACCTGGGCAGGTGAGGGACACACCTGGGTAGGGGGCAGTGTCACAGGTGAGGGGCACACCTGGGCAGGTGAGGGACACACCTGCTTGGGGGGGCACTGTCACAGGTGAGTGACACACCTAGACAGGTAACAGACACACCTGCACAGGTGAGCAGTGTCACAGGTGGGCAGGGTTAGGGGGTGTGGTCTGGGTGTTGCCAATGAGTGGGAGGGGCCTGAGCCCTTGTGGGCGGGGCTATAAATGCTGGGGCGGGGCTTTGCTGAGTGTGCAGGCCCTGCTGCCCAATAGGGGCGTGGCTTAAACCTGATGGGCGGGGCCTAGCAGAAAAGGGGGTGAGGTTTATTTGTTGTGGGCGTGGTTTGACTTGAGGGGGCGTGTCCTGATGTGTCCCCGCCCCCAGGCGGCCCCCGGCGGTGACACGCCCTGGACGGGGGGGGAGGAGCCCAGCACCGACTTCAGCGGCTTCTACCAATCAGAGGAGCCCTTCCCTGGGCCTGGCCCCGCCCTCTACAGCCCCGCCTACCTGAAAGGAGCCTCGGCCCCGCCCTCTGGCCCTGCCCTGCCTGGCCCCGCCCCCACCAAGACTGACGGCCCCGCCCCCGGTGAGTGCTGGCACCAAACCAGGTGTGGGCCCTGCTCCCAGGTGTCCACAGGTGTGACCATCAATCCCTCAGGTGTCCCCAGGTGTGGCTCTTACCTCCCCCAGGTGTTCCCAGGTGTGATCCTCCCCATCCAGGTGTGACCCCTCCCCACCCCAGGTGTTCCCAGGTGTGATCCTCCCCATCCCAGGTGTGACCATCAATCCCCCAGGTGTCCCCAGGTGTGACCCTCCCCATCCCAGGTGTGACCATCAATCCCCCAGGTGTCCCCAGGTGTGGCTCTTACCCCCCCCAGGTGTTCCCTCCCCACCCCAGGTGTTCCCAGGTGTGACCCTCAATCCCCCAGGTGTCCCCAGGTGTGACCCTCAATCCCCCAGGTGTCCCCAGGTGTGACCCTCCCCATCTCAGGTGTTCCCAGGTGTGACCCTCAATCCCCCAGGTGTCCCCAGGTGTGACCCACCCCACCCCAGGTGTTCCCAGGTGTGACCCACCCCATCCCAGGTGTGACCTTCAATCCCCCAGGTGTCCCCAGGTGTGATCCTCCCCACCCCAGGTGTTCCCAGGTGTGACCCTCCCCATCCCAGGTGCTCCCAGGTGTGACCCTCCCCATCCCAGGTGTTCCCAGGTGTGACCCCTCCCCATCCCAGGTGTGACCCTCAATCCCCCAGGTGTTCCCAGGTGTGACCCCTCCCCATCCCAGGTGTCCCCAGGTGTGACCCTCAATCCCCCAGGTGTCCCCAGGTGTGACCCTCCCCATCCCAGGTGTTCCCAGGTGTGACCCTCCCCATCCCAGGTGTGACCCTCAATCCCTCAGGTGTCCCCAGGTGTGACCCCTCCCCACCCCAGGTGTTCCCAGGTGTCCCCAGGTGTGACCCTCCTCCCCTCAGGTGCTCCCAGGTGTGATTTCTGCCCTCCCCAGGTATCCCCAGGTATTCCCAGGTTCCTTTCAGGTCTCCCCAGCTGTGTCCCCGCCTCCTTCAATGACGTCACCTCCTGATCGTTTGGCGCCCCCTGCAGGCCCGGAGGAGCCGGCCCAAGACCCCGCGGCGGGAGGGGGAGGGGCGGCAGGGGGGGGGTCCTTCCCCCCCCGCGCCCCCCCCCGGGACCACCCCCTACCCCTCCCCCACCACCGAGACCCCCACGGCGACACCCCCGGGACCCCCCGGCCAGGTGGGACCCCAAAATTGGGCTGGGGGAGGGGTCCTTAAACAGAGGGAGGGGGAGACCCCAAAAATTGAGGGGGGGGGTGTCACAAAATGGAGGAGGGGGGACCCCAAAAATGGGGAAAATGGGGGAGGGGGGACCCCAAAAAAGAGGGGGTGGGGGTTGGGAGGGGATTTTGGGGAGGGGGCGACCCCAAAAATTGAGGGGAGGGGGTCACAAAATGGAGCAGAAGGGGACCCCAAAAATGGGGGGGGGGCGATTGGAGGGTCTTTGAAAGGAGGGGAGACCCCAAAAATGGGGATAACGAGGGAGGGGGGACCCCAAAATTAGGGAAAATGGGGGAGGGGGGACCCCAAAAAGAGGGGGTGGGGGTTGGGAGGGAATTTGGGGAGGGGGCGACCCCAAAAAAGAGGGGGTGGGGTCTGGGGTGGGGGTTGGGAGGGAATTTGGGGAGGGGGCGACCCCCCAAAAAAAAACGGGGGGGGAGGCACTGGAGGAGCTGGGGGAGGGGAAAGAGACCCCCAAAAATTAGTTGGGGGGGTGGGGTTCAGGGGAGGATTTTGGGGGCTGGGGGATAATTTGGGGGTGCCCCCCTCCCCCTGCCCCTCCCCCTCCCCCAGACCTACTCGGGACCCCTCAAGGCCGAGACCCCAAATTCTGCCCCCGCGGGGCCCCCCCCGGCCGCGCCCCCCAGCGGAGAAAGCTACGGCCAGTACCGTGAGTGGGGGTCCCGGGGGGGATTGGGGGGTCCTGGGGGGGGATTTGGGGGGGTCTTGGTGGAATTTGGGGGTCCTGGGGGGTCGTGGAGATGATTTGGGGGGCTTGAGGGTGGTTTGAGGGGGGGTCTTGGTGGAATTTGGGGGTCCTGGGGAGGTTTGGGGAGGGCCTGGGGGGCATTTGGGGGGGGTCTTGGGGGAATTTGGGGGTCCTGGGGGGTCGTGGAGATGATTTGGGGGGGTTGAGGGTGGTTTGAGGGGGGGGTCTTGGTGGAATTTGGGGGTCCTGGGGAGGTTTGAGGAGGGCCTGGGGGGCATTTGGGGGGTCTTGGGTGGCATTTTTGGGGGTCCTGGGGGGGATTTGGGGGGGTTGAGGGTGGTTTGGGAGGGGTCTTGGTGGAATTTGGGGGTCCTGGGGGGGTTTGAGGGGGGTTTGGGGGACACTTGGGGTGATTTGGGGTCATTTTGGGGCCATTTTGGGTCCATTTTCGGCCATTTTGGGGTCATTTTGGGGCCATTTTGGGGCATTTGGGGCCATTTTGGGGCAATTTTGGGGCCATTTTGGGTCCGTTTTGGAACCATTTGGGGGCCATTTTGGGCTATTTGGGGTAATTTTTGAGCCATTTTGGGTCATTTGGGGCCATTTTGGGCCATTTTTGGTCCATTTTGGGGCCATTTTGGGCAATTTTGGGGCCATTTTTGGTCCATTTTGGGCAATTTTGGGGCCATTTTTGGTCCATTTGGGGCCATTTTGGGCCATTTTTGGTCCATTTTGGGGCCATTTTGGGGTCATTTTGGGTCCATTTTGGGGCCATTTGGAGCCATTTTGGGGCCATTTTGGGGCATTTTGGGGCCATTTTGGAGCCATTTTGGGGTCATTTTGGGGGCATTTTGGCCATTTTGGGGCAATTTTGGGGCCATTTTGGGGCCATTTTGGAGCCATTTTGGGGCCATTTTGGAGCCATTTTGGAGCCATTTTGGGCCATTTTGGGGCCATTTTGGGCCATTTTGTAACATTTTGTGTCATTTTGGGGCCATTTGGGGCCAATTTTGGGGCCATTTTGGGTCCATTTTGGAACCATTTTGGGGCATTTTAGGGCCATTAAGGGGCATTTTTGGTCCATTTTGGGGCCATTTTGGAGCCATTTTTGGTCAATTTTGGGGCCATTTGGGGCCATTTTGGGACCATTTTGGAGCCATTTTGGGGCCATTTTGGGGCATTTGGGGGTGATTTTGGGGTGATTTGGGGCCATTTTGGTGCCATTTTTGGGTGATTTTGGGAAATTGGGGTCATTTTGGGCCATTTTGGGCCATTTTGGGCCATTTTGGGGCCATTTTGGAGCCTTTTGGGCCGATTTGGGGCCATTTGGGGCAATTTGGGGGTGATTTTGGGGCCATTTTGGGGCCATTTTGGGCCATTTTGAGCCATTTTGGGGCCGTTTTCAGCCTTCCCGGCGCCGCTTTTTCCCTTCCCGACCCCAAACCCCGACACCTCTCAGGGCATTTTTGGGGGATCTGAAATTCCCAAGGCTTCTGGGATCCCAAAAATTTTGGGGAGACCCCCAAAAAACCCCCTCCCCACCCTTGTGTCCCCCCCAAAAGCCGTGCCTGACGTCTCCACCTACCAGTACGACGAGACCTCGGGGTATTACTACGACCCCCTGACCGGGCTCTACTACGACCCCCACTCCCAGGTTTGGGGTTTTGGGGTGCGGGGGGGAGGAATTTGGGGTCCCCCAAAACCCGGGGAGTGAAATTTGGGGTGAAAAAAGCCAAGTTTTGAGCAAAAAAACCCAAAGTTTGCGTGAAAAAACGCAAGTTTTAGAGGTGAAAACCTTGTTTTGAGGCTGGGAGGTTTGGGGGTTAAACCCAGATTTAGGGTGAGGATTTGGGATTTTGGGGTGCGGGGGGGAGGAATTTGGGGTCCCCTAAAATCCCTGGGGTGAAATTTGGGGTGAAAAAAGCCAAGTTTTGGCAAAAAGAAGCTGAATTTTGGGAGAAAAAACCGGAATTTTAGAGGTGAAAACAATGTTTTGAGGCTGGGAGGTTTTGGGGTTAAACCCAGATTTAGGGTGAGGATTTGGGATTTTGGGGTGCGGGGGGGAGGAATTTGGGGTCCCCTAAAATCCCTGGGGTGAAATTTGGGGTGAAAAAAGCCAAGTTTTGGCAAAAAGAAGCTGAATTTTGGGAGAAAAAACCGGAATTTTAGAGGTGAAAACAATGTTTTGAGGCTGGGAGGTTTTGGGGTTAAACCCAGATTTAGGGTGAGGATTTGGGATTTTGGGGTGCAGGGGGGAGGAATTTGGGGTCCCACGAAACCCGGGGAGTGAAATTTGGGGTGAAAAAAGCCAAATTTTGGCAAAAAAAAGCGCTGAGTTTTGGGAGAAAAACCCCGAAATTTTAGAGGTGAAAATGTTGTTTGGAGGTTTTGGGGTAAAACCCTCAGATTTAGGATGAGGTTTGGGGATTTTGGGAGATTTTGGGTTTTTTTAGGGGGATTTTGAGGTTCCCAGTTGGATTTTGGGGTTTCCCAGTCAGATTTTGAGGTTCCCAGTCAGATTTTGGGGTTCCAGGTTGGATTTTGGGGTTCCCAGTTGGATTTTTGGGGTTCCCTGGGGGGATTTCGGGGTTTCCCAGTTGCATTTTGGGCTCCAAAAGAGGGATTTTGAGGTTCCCAGTTGGATTTTGGGGTTCCCAGTCAGATTTTGGGGTTCCCAGTTGGATTTTGGGGTTTCCCCGGGGGGATTTTGAGGTTCCCAGTTGGATTTTGGGGTTCCCAGTCAGATTTCGGGGTTCCCCGGGTGGATTTCGGGGTGCTGACCCCCCCAACCCCCCCCTGCAGTACTACTACGACGCGGGGGCGGGGCAGTACCTGTACTGGGACGGGGACAGACGCACCTACGTGGCCGCGCCCCCCGCCGAGCCCCCCCCGGGACCCCCCGGCACCCCCGGCACCCCCAAAGAGCCCAAGGACAAAAAGGAGAAGCACAAAACCAAAACGGCCCAGCAGGTAACGGGGTGGGGGACCCCGAAAATGGGGAGGGGGAACCCAAAAATGGGGAGGGGGACCCCAAAAATGGGGAGGGGGAACCCAAAAATGGGGGGGAGGG
>WQNJ02000348.1:0-37156 GCA_016584745.2 Phylloscopus trochilus trochilus | reverse complement strand
TTGCCCCCAAACCCCAGCCCTGAGGCCTCATCCACAAATCCTGGGATTTGGGAGATTCCCAGGGAAATGCTGGATCCGTTTTCCCGGTTTTCCGTGGGGTTGTCCAGCTGGGAATTCCAAATTTGCTTTTGAGAAGGAAGGCAGTGGTCAGAAATGTTGGGAAATGGGGATTTTTCATTTTTTTCCCCATTTCTCCTGCTTTAAACCCTCCTTTGCCTCATCTTTGGGTGGGATTTTCCAGCTGGGAATTCCAAACATTTGGGAAGGAACTGGGATTGGCTGGCACTGCCTGGAGCCATCCCAAACTTGGAAAAAATTGGATTTTTTCCCTCTTTTTTCCCCCTTTTTTCCCCGCCTGGCTCCATCCTTGGAGCAACTCCGAGCTCCTTCCCGAGGGTTGGGAGGAATTCCCTGGAATCTGCACCTCCCCTGGGGGAGTTTTTCTGCTTTTTTTTCCCAATCTGTTCCCATTTTTTTTCCTTTTCTCGATTCCAAAGGATTTTTGGGAATTCTCATGCAGCTTCTGCCTCTTCCAAAATATTTTCCCCTTCCTGGAGCAGGGGGAAAAAAGGAAAAAAAGAAAAAAAAAAAAAAAAAAGAGAAACAAGGGGCTGGGCTGGGAGAGAATTTTGGGAAATTCCAGCTGTATTTGATCCCAACCCTTCCTCACTCCTTTCAGCTGGAAAATCCCAAGAAAACATCGGAAAAACCAGGAAAAATGGGGAAAAAATTCCCATTTCCCAACTTTCCTGACCGCTGGATTCCCTCCATGCTGTGATTTTCCAAGGAAAAAAAATTCCAGGGGCAGCTTGGAGGAACCCAGAAGGTTTTCCCATCAAACCCCAGAGTTTTTTTTGGAGCAGGATTTCGGGAATGCTGCAGGATAACGCCGCCATTCCCAACTTTTCCCTGAATCTCAAACCTTTTCCAAGCTTTCCCTGTTGATCATTTCCATCTTTTTTTTTTTTTTTTTTTGGGGATCTCCCACAGGAAATCCAAACTCTCCGAGCAGCCACAATTCCAAATTCCCATCCAACTTTTATGGGAACGACTCCAAATTCCCAAATCCTCAGAAAAAAAATGGGAAATGTTGGGAACAGCTCTGATTCCCAAAGCAACAAAAAACCTCAGGGAATTCTTTTCTCCCCCCACATTCCCACGGAGTTCTGGGAGGAATTCCGGGAGTTCGGAATTTCTCCTCGGATTTGCAACATTTGCTTCCCTCCCTGCCGGGGGCTGCGGCTCCGCTGCTTTCCCTGGAAAAACCCGGCCAGAAAAATGGGAATTTTTTTCTTTTTTTCACCCCCCCATTTTTCCTGCTTTAAAACCTGATTTATCCCAGATTTCCGTGGGATTTTCCAGCTGGGAATTCCAAACCCGTCATGGGAAGGGACCCAGCACTCAGGAAATGTTGGAAAATGGGAATTTTCTCTTTTTTTCCCCTCATTTTTCCTGCTTTTAACCCTGATTTAGCCCAGATTTTGGGATAAGTTTGGATAAATCTGGGATTTTCCAGCTGGGAATTCTGAAGTGCTTTGGGAAGAGACAGGAAGGGATCCCAATGGAAAACGGGAATTTTTTTCTGGGTATTTTTAGGGTTTTTTGGTTTTGTTTGGTTTTTTTTTCCCAGGAATTCTCCAGGAAGCTGCTCCCAATCCCAGCTGGGTAATGATTAACGGGGAAGCCACTCCTGGAAAAGTGGGAAGTGGCAGAGCTGGTTGGGCCGGGAATTCCGGATCCTGGGAATTCCGGATCCTGGGAATTCCTTGTCCCCGGGGGATCCTTTTCTCCCCGTTCCCCTGGGGAAAGGGAATCCACGGAATTCTGTGGCTGGCAGGGATCTCAAAATCCCAGTATTTCACCCCAAAAATCCCAGAATTTCACCCCCAAAATCCCAGAATTTCAGCCCAAAATCCCTGGGATGAGGGAGGGAAACTTTGCCCTATCCCAGGGGATGGAATTGGGCGTTTCCATGGAATTACCCAGGCCAGGATCCAGGATTTCTCCCTAAAAATCCCAAATAAAGCAGCTCAGGGGAATCCTGGAATGATTTGGGATGGAGTGGGGAAAAAAAAAAAAAAACCAAAATTCCCAGGAGCTGCTTCTTTCCCAAAATCCCTCATTTTCCACCCAAATCCACGTGGGGAAGATGCAGTGGCTGGAGCAGGGATCCCAATCCAGGAATCCTCAGCTAAATTCCTGAATTGATCCCCAAAAAAAACCCTCCAGGGTTTTCCAATTCCCCACAAAATTCCTGAAATCACCCCCAAAACAAACGGGATTTTCCCAGGATTTGTCCCACAAAACCAAAAAATTCCTAAATTTGGCTTAAAATGGAGCAAAATCAACTGGGGAAAAGCCAATTCCCAGTGGTGGATATTGGAAATATCTCAAAAAATCAGAATGGTCCCAAAATTCAGGAGTTTTATCCCAAAACGCTGCTCCCCTGAGGGATTCAGGGAAATACGGGATGGGCTGAGCTCTCCCCATTCCCAAAATCCTGGAATTTTATCCCAAAATCCTGCAAGGATGGGGTGGGGAGTCCAGGGCTGGGCTGAGCCCCCCTCCAAAACTCCCAAAATCTCAGAATTTCATCCCAAAATACTGCAGGGATGGGGTGGGGCAGACTGAGCCCCCCTAGAAGTCCCAAAATCCCAGAATTTCACCCCAAATCCCAGAATTTCACCCCAAATCCCTGTCTGTTCCCCCAAGGAATGGGATGAGGGCTCCAGGCAGAGCTGAGCCCCCTCCCAGATCCCCCAAACCCCCAAAATCCCAGAATTTCACCCCAAAACACGGCAGGGACGGGATGGGGGCTCTGCCCTGATCCAAACTCCCTCCTCCGAACCCCCAGAGCCCCAAAATCCCAGGATTTCACCCCCAAAATCCCAGAATTTCACCCCAAATCGCTGCTTTTCCCCCCCCGAGAGGTCCAGACCGGGCTGAGCCCCCTCCCTGAACCCCCAGAGCCCCAAAATCGCCGAGTTTCACCCCAAAACCCCGCAGGGACGGGGTGTGGGGTCCGGGACGAGCTGAGCCCCCTCCTCTAAACCCCAAAATCTCAGAATTTCACCGCAAATCGCTGCTTTTCCCCGGAGGAATGGGGTGAGCACTCCAGCCCGAGCTGAGCCCCCTCCCTGAACCCCCGAACACCCCAAATCCCGGAGTTTCACCCCCAAAATCCCAGGATTTCACCCCAAAACACGGCAGGGATGGGCTGTGAGGTCCGGGACGAGCTGAGCCCCCTCCCCGAAGCCCCAAACCCCCAAAATCCCAGAATTTCACCCCAAAATCCCAGAATTTCACCCCAAAACAGGGCAGGGACGGGGTGAAGGATCCAGGATGAGTTGAGCCCGTTTTCCCCCAAGCCCCAGAGCCCCCAAAATCCCAGAATTTCACCGCAAATCGCTGCTTTTCCCCGGAGGAATGGGGTGAGCGCTCCAGCACGAGCTGAGCCCCCTCCCTGAACCCCCGAACACCCCAAATCCCGGAGTTTCACCCCCAAAATCCCAGGATTTCACCCTCAAAATCCCAGGATTTCCCCTCAAATCTCCGCTCCCCCCCCCCTTCCCCCGCTTCAACAAACGGGGCGGGGGCTCCACCCCGAGCCCACCCCGCTTCCCCTCAGCCCGAATCCCCCGAATTCCCCCCAAAGCCCCTCCGGCCGTGCCCATGGCGGGGCTCTCCCCTCACGCCCGTACCTGTCCGGGGCCTGCGGAGGCCTCACGCTCATGGTGGAGGCTCTGTCAGGGCTCCCGGAGCCGCCGCCCCGCTCCGGCCGCCCCCGCCACCATCCCCGGCCCCGGCGGCTCCGGCGGCCTCGGGGGGTCCCGAGCGACCCCCCCCGGCCCCCCGAGCCCCCAAAGCTGCGGTTCGGGTGCCGGCCCGGCTCGTGGGGGGATCCCCCTCCCGCCGAGCTCGGGGGCCGGGCTGAGGGAGAGGCCTGGAGGCCGCTCCCAATCCCCGGGCTCGCCCGGCCCCCCTGGCCGGGCACGGCGGGGCAGCGCCCGCGGGGGCGGGGGGACGGCGGGGACGGGCAGGGGAGGGACACGGGGTGACCTCGGGCTGTGGGGGACACGGGGACGGCGTGGATGTGGGGGTGTGAGGGGACACATGGTGACCGGGGGGTGTGGGGGACACAGGGGACAGCGGGGACAGGGAGGATTTGGGGGTGTGAGGGGACACATGGTGACCGGGGGCTGTGGGGGACACGGGGGACAGCGGGGACAGGGAGGATTTGAGCGGGGACAGGGTGTCCTGGGGGTGTGGAGGACACGGGGACAGCGGGGACAGGGAGGATTTGAGCGGGGGACAGGGTGTCCTGGGGGTGTGGGGGACACGGGGACAGGGAGGATTTGGGGACACAGGGACAGTGCGGATGTGGGGGTGTGAGGGGACACATGGTGACCGGGCGGTGTGGGGGACACAGGGGACAGCGGGGACAGGGAGGGGAGAGGGGCACAGAGTGACCTCGGGATGTGGGGGACACGGGGACAGGGAGGATTTGAGCGGGGACAGGGTGTCCTGGGGGTGTGGGGGACACGGGGACAGTGGGGATTTGGGGACAAGGACAATGAGGATTTGGGGACACGGGGACACTGAGGATTTGGGGACACCCACAGGGACAGCTGGATTTGGGACACGGGGATAATAAGGATTTGGGGACCTGCACAGGGACAATGAGGATTTGGGGACACAGGGACGGTGTGGATTTGGAGACACGGGGACAGTGTCCCCAGGGACAGGCGGATTTGGGGCTGGTGCCACCCCCAGCGTCCCCCCCGGAGCTGGGGCCCCCTCTGTGTCCCCCAAGCGCCCCCAGGCCAATCCCCAGCGCGGGGAAGGGGAAAAGCGAAAATGAAAACGAACGGGGAAAGTTTTCCGGGAATCTCGGGGAATGAGGAAGTGACGGGCGGGCCGCTCCATCCCCTCCCCAAAGCACCAACCCCAAACCCCCGAAATCCACTTCCCCAAACCCCAAACCCCCCAAAATCCAGTTCCCCAAATCCCCCAAAATCCGAATCCAATCCCCCAAACCCCAAATCCCCCAAATCCCAGTTCCCCAAATCCCCCAAAATCTGAACCCAATCCCCCCCCAAATCCCAATCCAATCCCCCAAAAATCTGGGAATATTTGGGAAAATGGAGCTCAAACTCCAGAAAAAAAACCCCAAACCCCAAACGCAGAACCACCAGAACCCCGGGAATTTTTGGATCCAGAGAATCCCCAAAATTTTGCCTCCTCCTGGACCCCAAATTCCATAAAAACCTCGGAAAAAAAAAAACCCAAAAAAACCAAAAATCCCCCCCCAAAAAAAACCAAAACCCCCCCAAAAAAACCCCAAAAATCCCCCTAAAAAAACCCGAAATCCCCCCCCAAAAAAAACTCCAAACCAACGGCACCTCTCTGTTAAAAGGTTTTTATTTAACGTTTTGAATTCGAGGTAAAATATTTTTTATTTTTCAGGTTTTTTTTTCCTTTTTTTTTTCCTTTTTTTTTTTTTTTAAATTTTTTAAATTTTTAATTAACTTCCATAACAAAATATGGAGCTATGGGATACCCCTGGCAAAAAATAACGTATATTCTCCATAAATTTCTCTACGCATTTCATCATATATATATATAATATATATATGCAAGCCTCTCTTTAAATCGGATTTTTTTTTAATAGAAATCGGAATTTTATTTTTTTTTTCTTTTTAAAAGGCACAAATTTCGGATTTTTTTGTCTTTTTTTTTTTTTGTCTTTTTTTTTTTGCCCCTCTACTTTACACCCTTATGTACAAAGCTTCCTTCCCGATCCCAAATTCTGGGTTTTTTTTCCTGTTGGAATTCCCAAAAAAACAAAGTTCAAAAATCCCTCAAAATCCCTTTAAAAAAGAGAAATTGGGGTTTTTTTAAACTCTCCCCACCCCCCCCCCCCGAAAATAAAGCGTAAATATCATTTAAAAAGCGCTAAAAAACCCCAAATAAATCAAAATTAAATTTTTTTTTTCTCCAGGAAAACCCAAAAGTTTTTTTCCGGAAAAAAAAAAAAAAACCAAAATAAACCAGATTTTTTTTTTTTTTCCGGGAAAAATCCAAAGTTTTTTCCGGATTTTTGATGATTTCAACCCAGAGAGACAGAAAATAAAATTCCTGGTGGGTTTTTTAATCCCACCAGGATGCAAAATAAAAATAATAAAAAGAAATAAACCAACGGAAAAAAAAAAAACCAACCAAACAACCAGCTTAAAATAATTAACAAAAGTCAACATAATTATGGAATAAATAAAAAAAAAATTCCGGGACAACCCCATTAATGCTGTTGGATTTCTTTTTTTTTCCTCCTTGATTTTGTTTTTTTTTTTGGGAAATTCCCAAATTAAATTCCCCCTTTTTTGGGGGGGGGTTGTCCCGTTTCAAAGTCTTTTTTTTTTTTTTCATTCTTTTTTTTTTTTTACATTTTTTTTCCTACGGATTTGCTACCAAAAAAAAGCAAAATGAACCAAAAAAAATAACCCCAAAAAATGCTGGAAAAACAAAAAAAAAAATCCATCCAGGAGAGAATTCCAACCATTCCCAACTTCCCGAGGGTTTTCCTTGGTAGGAAATCGTTTGGCACCTTGGAAATTTTGTTTTTTGGAATTTTTTTTCCTTGAAACTTTTCAATAAAACCTGGAGATTTTCGGAATTTTTTTTTTTATTCCTTTCAATCAGTTTTTTTTTTTTAAATATTTTCCTCCTCCTCTTCCTGCTTTTTAATTTATTTTTTTTTCCTCCTCCCCGGGCTCCGTTGGGAATTTTCTGGAAATTCCCGGATCCGTCGTCCTGAGTCCGGAATTCCCTGAACTCTCCCAAATTTTTTATTCTTATTCCTTTTATTTTCCTTTTTTTTTGTTGTTTTTGTAATTTTTTTTGCAGTGCAATGGCTGTGAAAAGAACAACAACCCAACCTTCCCACCCTTCCCAAAAAACCCCCAAAAATCCTCTTTAAAATCCTCTTTAAAATCCTCTTTAAAATTCCAACTTTTCCGTTTTTTCCGTGGGATTTTCACCTCGAATCCGAAGGATTTGGGGGGGGGATGGGGGAGGGGAGAAAAAATCCAGGATTTTTTTTTTTTTTCTCTCCCCTCAACCCTTTTTTTGTTTCTTTTTTTTGGAATTTTTCTTTTCTCCCCGACGGCTCCGGCACTTTGGGCTCTGCGGCGGGAATTTCGGGAAAGGCCTCCTCGTGTGATTCCTGAGTTCATCCTTGCGCCCTCTCCGGGGTTTTTTTGTGGTTTGTTTTTCCTCTTTTTTTTTTTTTTTTTTGGGATAATCCAAGGGTTTTCCACCCCAAACTCCACATTCCATCCATCCCCAAACCCGGCCGGGTTGGGAATTTTGGGGGGGGGAATCGCTTCCCAGTTCTTGTTCCAGCAGGGAAATTTTGTTTTTTTCTTTTATTTTTTCCTCTCTTTCTCTCTCTCTTGCCACTCTTTCCAAAATTCCCAACATTTGTGCTCCCTTGGGAATTTTCCAGCTCCATCCCTGCGTTTCCAAAGTCCAAAAATTGGGATTTCCTCCCTTTCCCCCCCCGGCCCTCAACAAAAAAAACCGGGAAGGATCCACAAATCCGGAAAAAAATTCCCAGAGAAAGTCCGAACGTGGATTTTTTTCTTTTTCTTTTTTTTTTTTTTTTTAAGGCATGAGTCAAACGGGGAGAAAGAAAGGGGAGGTTCCAAAAAATCATAAAAAAAACCCCTGGGGATTCCGGCATTCCCGGGACTCACCGCAATCATTCCAACGTTCCTTTCCAAGCATTCCCAAAAAAATAAAAATAAAAATAATTCCACCCACACACGGAAAAATCCGGAGCGGGGAGAAAAAGAGAGGGGAAAAAAAAAAAAAAAAAAAGGAAAAAAAAAAAAATAAAATCCCGCTCCGGGCAGAAAATAAAAAATAAAATAAAAACCCCAACATTTTGAATGCGTCAGGATTAAAGGCATCCGGTTAATTCTGTGTTATTCCCGTTCCCTGAAAAAGTTTTGGAGAGTTTTGCTCATGGCTTCTGCGAGAGGGGGGAAAAAAAACGGGAAAAGGGGAAATTTTGTTGGTTTTTTTTCTCCATCATCCTGAATTTTCCGTGTCTTCCTGAATTCCTTTTTTTGTTGTTTTTTTTTCCCCGCGCCCCCCGCTCCGTGGACAGTGCAAAAATTCCCGATACAAAATTCCCGAGCTCTTCCTTTTCCCAAAAAAAAAAAAAAAAAAAAAAAATCCAAAAATCAACCAAAAAAAAAATCAATAATCCAACTCCTGGATGGCCGGGAAAGCCTCGCATCCGTACAAAAAAAAATAAAAATAAAATAAATCCCAAAAAACTCAATCCCTCCCCCTCTGGATCTGGAGATTCCCGGAGTCCCAAAAGCCCCAGGAATAACCCGAGGCCGCGCCTGGAATTCCTCCATTCCCAGTCCTGAAGCTTTTCCCGGGAAAACCCAGCAGGGATTCCGGCATCTTCACCACCTGCAAGTCAACAACAAAAAACAACACAAATCCCCCCAAAAATCCCTCCCCTTCCCTCCCTTTTCCCACCCCGAAAATTCCCTAAAAATTCCCAACTCTACCCCGCCCCCCTCCCCGCCCTGATCCCGAACTGCTCTGCAACCTTGCTACATAAATACACGGATTTTTTTTTTTCTTTTTTTTTCTGTTTTTTTTTTTCCTTTCCCCCGGGGCTGTTTTTTTTTCCAAGGTTTTGTTTTGTTTTCCAGCCGGGATTAGGTGTCGGAGGCGGCGGCGGCCACGGCTTTGGGAGGTGCCAGATCCCGTTCTGCCGGGAATCCTCGGGAATTTCCTGCCGGGAATCTCCGTTCCAGCGCCGCTTCAGCCGCAGCTTGGGAGGCATCAGGGCATCCTCTCTCTTCTCCGGGTTCCCCGCCTCTCCGGAGGAATCCCGGGATGGCTTCTCCGCGTTCTCCTCCGCGGATGATCCGGGCTGAGCAGGAACCGGGATCCACGCCGGAGGAGCGGCGGGGCGGGCGAACACCGCGATTTTCTCCTCATCCTCCTCCTCTTCTTCTTCTTCCTCCTCCTCCTCGCTTCTCTTCTCCGCCTTCCCCTCTTCCTCTTCTCCCCCGCCGGCTCCACCTTCACCCGGGGCGGCTCGGGGCTGCCCGCGGCCGCGCCCTCGGGGCTCTCCAGGCGCTCGCGGTTCTTGCGGCCGGCGGGCGGCGGCTGCAGCTTGATGGGGAACGGCGGCTGCTCCTCCAGCGGCACCGGGCACTGCAGCGGCGGCACCACCAGCGGGTAGCGGGGGAAAGTCCGCGGGCTCAGGTGGTAATTGAAGACGGAGCAGGCTTGAGAGTGCAGGTAATGCTTCATCTCCTCGGGGTTGAAAGAGAAGCAGCTGCTCCCGGCGAAAGGGCTCAACCCCGGTGAGGGGCTGTAGGAGAAAAGCGTCGGCGTCAGCGACAGCGCCGGCGAGATGGGCACGTTCAGCACCCCGGGGCGCCCCGGCAGCGGCGAGACGGCAAAAGGGCTGTGAGGGTGATCGGGGAAAATTCCCGGCCTGGAGAAAAGCGGGAGAACCACGTCGGGTTTGCGTTTGGGCCCCGCGGCGGCGGCGGCAGCGCTGGCGGAAGGGTGGGACGGAGCCAGCAGATCCCGGCGCCAGTCCGCGGGGTTCTCCCTCAGCTCGGCCGGCTCCGCTTTCCTGTCGGTGTCCGCCAGGGGCTCGGGGTGAGGCTGCAGCAGCGAGGCCGGCGGGAAGCGCCCGCCCGGCTGCGAATCCTCGCTGGGGGAGTGCGGGTCCAGGGGGGGGAAATGGAAGCGGGAGGAGGCGGTGGGGACGGGCGGAGCGCTCTGAGGGACCACGCCTGCAATGGGGGGGAAAAAAGGGGGAAAATAAAATAAAAAATCAAAGTTAGGGAATGGTGAATGGTGCTGGCGGGAATGGGGGGGGGGGTGTAGGGGTTGGAGGGGGGGTTGGGGTGCTGGTTGTGATTTGTGGGGATGGCCTGGATATCCACGGAAATGTCTCAAATGTCTGTGGAAATATCTGCTCTGAGGGGGGATTTCATCAATTCAGGGAAATCCCTCACATATCCATGGAAATCTCTTAAATCTTCATGGAAAATATCAAAAGTCTTCATGGGAATGTCTCAAATATCCATGGAAATGTCTCAAATATCCATGGAAATGTCTCAAATGTCTGTGGAAATATCTGCTCTGAGGGGGGATTTCATCAATTCATGGGAATCTCTCAAATCTTCATGGAAATATCAAAAATTTCCATGGGAATATCTCAAATATCCATGGAAATGTCTCAAATGTCTGTGGAAATATCTGCTCTGAGGGGGGATTTCATCAGTTCATGGGAATCTCTCAAATCTTCATGGAAATATCAAAAGTCTCCATGGAAATCTCTCAAATATTCATGGAAATCTCTCAAATATCCATGGAAATCTCTCATCTGAGGGAGGATTTCATCAATTCATGGGAATCTCTCAAATCTCATGGAAATATCAAAAATCTCCACGGGAATCTCTCAAATATCCATGGAAATGTCTCAAATATCCATGGAAATCTCTTATCTGAGGGGGAATTTCATCAATTCCTGGGAATCTCTCACATATCCATGGAAATGTCTCAAATATCCACGGAAATCACTCAAATATTTATGGGGATCTCTCCTCTGAGGGGGGATTTCATCAATTCATGGGAATCTCTCAAATCTTCATGGAAATATCAAAAATCTCCATGAAAATCTCTCAAGTATCCATGGAAATGTCTCAAATATCCATGGAAATCTCTCATCTGAGGGGGGATCTCATCAATCCATGGAAATATCCCAAAGATCCATAGAAATCTCTCAAATTCCCAACCCAAATCTCTCAAATTCCCAACCCAAATCTCTTCCCAGCACACAATCCTGGGATTCTGAGGCACCAACTCCAGGGTCCACCTGGCAAAAGCCTTTTAGAGCAAAACAGAGACATTTATGCTCTGTTCCCCAACTTTTCCTCCGGGAAAAACCTGCAATTTCCAAAGCCAAAATCCAAGGAATTCCTGTTTTCCCCTGGGAATGCTGCCATCCCTATGGAATTCCTCACAAATCCAGGCTGGAATGGGTTAAAAAAAGCCTTCTGGAAGTCATTATTCCCAAAAATTTCAAACTTTTCTCCACAAAAAAATCCTGATTTGGAGAAGCCCGGCCTGGTGTGAGCTGCTGCAGGGGAAAGCCTGGAAGGCAAATCCAGCAGGAAAAAAAAGCAGGAAAAGTAGGGAAATTGGTGATTATTGAAACCAGAGAAATAGAAAACCCTTCTAAAAGTCATTATTCCCAAAAATTCCAAACTTTTCTCCACAAAAAAATTAAAAAATCCTGATTTGGAGGATCCCGATCCAGCTTCCAGGGGAGAACCTGGAACACCAACCCAGCAGGGGAAAAAAACCCAGGGAAATTAGGGATGGAAGCAGAAAAATCAGGTTTTGTGTGGGGAAAAAAAGGGATTTTTCCAGGCTGGAGCTGCCTCCCCTCCCTGAGGGAATCCCAGCACGGATTTGGTTTTTTTTTTTTTCCAAGGTTTTTGTTTTTGCCAAGGCTCCAGGAGGGCCAAGAAACGAGGGAGAAATTCCTCAAGGTGTTGCTGTCTCCTTCACCTGTGTGGGCCCTGCTGGGGTTCTATTTTTTTTTTTTTTTTTTAATTGGGAGAAGGGAATGTTTTTTTTTTTCCAAGCCAAGGAACGGGGGTGGGAAGATGTGTCTGGAGCTGTAAATCCGTAATTAACTCGGAGCAAACGAGTCCGGGCAGTTCCCAGGCTCCCTTTCCCTGCTCCCTCCTGTCCCTGGGGCACTTGGGGGGAAAAAAAAACCCAAAAAAACCCCAAAAAACCCCCAAAAAATAAAAAATTGAGGAGAATTTGGAATGCTCTTGGTTAATCCCAACCCCTTTCGTTCCTGCTGGGGTGGCAAACCTGGAATCAGGGCGTTTTCTCCAGGATTTTCTCCCCCCTCATGGAATTTTTTGGTGGAAATAGGAAAATATTCCTCAAAATGGCTCCACAGGCTCCAGAAAAGGAGCAAGAGAGAGCTGGAAGTTTCATAAAAAAAGGGGTTTTTTTTCCCCAAAAAAAAGCTCAAATTCAGGATTTTCAGGAGAGCTTGAGCATTCCCAGGATTGCCCAAGGCTCATGCTGGAATTTTTGGGATGTCCTGTGCAGGGCCTGGAGTTGGAATTCTCCCTTCCAGCTCGGGATATTCCATCATTTCTGCTCTAAACACAAGGGAAGCTCCTGACTCCCTTTTCCAGCACCTTCCAAAGCCTTCTGCAGGTGGTTTTAGCCCTTAAAACAGGCGGGAAAAGGCAAAATTCTGAAGGGAAAAGGCAAAATTCCAAAGGGAAAAGGCAAAATTCCAAAGGGAAAAGGCAAAATTCCAAAGGGAAGACCCTTTTCTCAAGAAACCACTGCTGAATTGCAGGATAAACCTGACCAAAAAGGAACATTTATGCTCCATTCCCCAACTTTTCCTCATTATCCTGCCTCCTCTGGGGCAAAACCTGTGGTTTTTAACCACAATCCAAGGAATTCCTATTTTCCTCTGGGAATGCTGTGATCCCTATGGAATTTCTCCCAACTCCAGGGCAAAAATGGGTTAAAAACCCAACAATTTTTTTTCCCTCGAAAAGGAGCTGGAAAAGCAGAAAAAAAAAAAATAAAAATCCCTGGATTTTCCTCTCCCACAAACTCACCTGAGCTGCTCCGGGATTGCATCCCAGGGCTGATCCTCTTATCCCAAATCCCAACAATCCCCAGGGAGAGATGAGCCCTGATCCCACAACCCCCACAGCAGCAGGGATTTGCTCCCTGTTGGGGGTTTTTATTTTATTTTTTTTTTCCCCCAGGCTCTGGGTTTGGGTTTTTTGGGGGTTTTTTTTGAGGTTTTTTTTCCCAAATTCCCCAATTCCTGGGGCTCACCGTTGGGCCGGATGTTGATGAAGGGATAATTGGGCATCACCAGTTTGTTGAAGTTGAATTTGTAGGTGAATCTTTTGCCCTTGGTCTTGTGCAGGATCCTCTTGTTGTAGTAATATCTGGGAATTGGAAGGAAAAAAAAAAAAAGGGGAAAAAAATGGATCAAAGCACTCAAAAAATTCAGAATCCCTGAGGAATTCCTTCCTAAAATCCTGTTTAAAACAGAACATGGAACGGTGGGAGTTGGAAAGAGCTCAAATATCCTCTAAAATCCAGAATTCCTGAAGGATTCCTTCCTAAAATCCTCTTTGAAGTGGAAATGTGGAACCCTGGGATGGTTGGAGTTGGAAGGAGCTCAAATATCCTTAAAAATCCAGAATTCCTGAGGAATTCCTATGGGATTCTTTCCTAATTTCCTATTTAAACCAGAATATGGAATCCTGGAATGGTTTGGGTTGGAAAGAGCTCAAATGTGCTTAAAAATCCAGAAATTCCTGAGGAATTCCCTCCTAATTCCCTATTCAGACTGGGAATTCTGGAATGGTTTGGACTGGAAAGAGCTTAAATACCCTTTAAAATCCAGAATTCCTGAGGAATTCCTTCCTAATTCCCTGTTCAAACTGGGAATCCTGCAATGGCTGGGGTGGGAATGAGCTGAAATATCCCTAAAAAACCAGGGACAGCTCCCCACATTCCCAGGAACAACACAGCCCAGGGAAAGCTTCAGAGAACTTGGGACAACACCATTGTAAACTGATTAACACTCAAACTGAACTGCACCAAAATCAGTGTTAACCCTGAATATTAACACAACATTCTCATAAATACAGCTGTGCCCACCTGAGCTTGTCACAGTTCATTTGGGGTTTGCATTTCCCATAAAATATAAACTTACCAAGACCTAAACCCCACTCAGACCTAACAGGGCCTGAAGAGAACTTGGGACAACACCATTTAAACTGATTAACACTCAAACTTAAACCAAACTGAAATCATTGTTAATATTAACATTGAATATTACCAACATTCCCATAAACAGAGCTGTGCCCACCTGAGGGCCCGGCTGAGCTTGTCACAGTTCACTTGGGGTTTGCACTTGAGATAAACTCACCAAAAACTAAAACTAACCCAGACCTAACAGCCTGAGCTTAGGAGAACTTGGGACAACATCACTTAAACCAATTAACGCTCAAACTCAAACCGTACCAAAATGAACATTAACCCTGAATTTTCACCCCACCCACCTGAGGGCCTGGCTGAGTTTGTCGTAATTCATTTGGGGCTTGCATTCCCCATAAATTCACTAAAATCTAAAACTAACCCAGACCTAACAGGGCCTGAAGAGAATTTAGGACAACACCACTCAAACTGATTAACACTCAAACCAAACCATACCAAAAGTAACCAAAACCTAAAACTAACTCAGAATACCGAACATGAACCCTGAATTTTAACCCCACCCACCTGAGGGCCCGGCTGAGTTTGTCACAATTCATCTGGGGTTTGCATTCCCCATAAATTCACCAAAACCTAAAACTAACCCAGACCTAACGGCCTGAGCTTAACAGAACTTGGGACAACACCACTTAAACCAATTAACACTCAAACCAAACCGTACCAAAATGAACATTAACACTGAATATTAGCACAACATTCCCACAAACACAACTGTGCCCACCTGAGGGCCCGGCTGAGTTTGTCATAATTCATCTGGGGCTTGCACTTGAGATAAACTCACCAAAACCTAAAACTAACTCAGACCTAACAAGGCCTGAGCTTCAGAGAACTTAGAATGCCATTTAAAGGGATTAATACCCAAACTCAAACTGTACCAAAATGAACATGAACCCTGAATTTTCACCCCACGCACCTGAGGGCCCGGCTCAGTTTGTCATAATTCATCTGGGGTTTGCACTTGTGATACATTCACTAAAACCTAAAACTAACTCAGAACAATGAACATGAGCCCTGAATTCTAACCCGACCCACCTGAGGGCCCGGCTGAGTTTGTCATAGTTCATCTGGGGCTTGCACTTGTGATACATTCACTAAAACCTAAAACCCACTCAGAACAATGAACATGAACCCTGAATTTTAACCCGACCCACCTGAGGGCCCGGCTCAGTTTGTCATAATTTATCTGGGGTTTGCACTTGAGATAAACTCACCAAAACCTAAAACCCACTCAGGGAACAATGAACATGAACCCTGAATTTTCACCCCACGCACCTGAGGGCCCGGCTCAGTTTGTCGTAGTTCATCTGGGGTTTGCACTTGCGGCGCCCCCAGAGCCGCGCCACCTCGTCGGGGTCCTTGATGACGAACTCGCCGTACTCGCCCTGCTGCCAGGCGATGACGTGCCGGAACTCCTCCTTCTGCAGCAGCTCCAGGATGAAGTGCCACAGCTGGATCTGCCTGGAGCCCGGGCTGGACTCCGTCTTGTAAGCCCACTCTGGGAAATGGTAGCCTTGGGGTGGGGGGGAAAAACAGGGGAAGGGTTATTGAGGGGGTGGTGCTGCTAAAAATTCCCTGTGGGAGCAGGGAGATCTGGGTTTCCCATCCAGTGCTCATTTCTGACTCCTTTCGGCCCCATTTTCCTTGGAAAATCCACTCAAAAGGCACAAGAACCATTAAAAACCACCCAAACCCCATCAAAAAATGGTAAACCTTGTGTGGAATTGAATATTCCTTGTGGGAGCAGGGAGATCCGGGTTTCCCATCCAGTGCTCATTTCTGACTCATTTCGGCCCCATTTTCCCTGAAAATCCACCCAAAAGGCACAAAAACCATTAAAAAACACCCCAAAACCACCCAAAATTGGTAAAACTTGTGTGGAATTCGATATTCCCTGTGGGAGCAGGGAGATCCAGGTTCTCCCATCCAGCTGCTCATTTCTGATTATTTTCGGCCCCATTTTCCCTGAAAATCCACCCAAAAGGCACAAGAACCCACAAAAAAACACCCCAAATTTGATAAAACTTGTGTGGAACTCAATATTCCCTGTGGGAGCAGGGAGATCCAGGATTCCCATCCAGTGCTCATTTCTGACTCCTTTCAGCCCAATTTTACTTGGAAAATCCACCCAAAAGGCACAAGAACCATTAAAAAACACCCAAAAAACACCCAAAATTGGTAAACCTTGTGTGGAATTCAATATTCCCTGTGGGAGCAGGGAGATCCAGGATTCCCATCCAGCTGCTCACCTCTGACTCCTTTCAGCCCAATTTTCCCTGAAAATCCACCCAAAAGGCACAAAAACCATTAAAAACCACCCAAACCCCATCAAAAAATGGTAAACCTTGTGTGGAATTGAATATTCCTTGTGGGAGCAGGGAGATCCAGGTTCTCCCATCCAGCTGCTCAGCTCTGACTCCTTTCGGCCCCATTTTCCCTGAAAATCCACCCAAAAGGCACAAAAACCCACAAAAAAACACCCCAAATTTGATAAAACTTGTGTGGAACTCAATATTCCGTGTGGGAGCAGGGAGATCCAGGTTTCCCATCCAGCTGCTCCTTTCTGATTATTTTCGGCCCCATTTTCCTTGGAAAATCCACCCAAAAGGCACAAAAACCATTAAAACCCACCCAAAATTGGACACCCAAAACCCACCAAAAATTGGTAAAACTTGTGTGGAATTCGATATTCCGTGTGGGAGCAAGGAGATCCAGGTTCTCCCATCCAGCTGCTCACCTCTGACTCCTTTCAGCCCCATTTTCTCAGAAAATCCACCCAAAAAGCACAAAAACCCACGAAAAAACACCCCAAATTTGATAAAACTTGGGTGGAACTCAATATTTCATGTGGGAGCAGGGAGATCCAGGTTTTCCCATCCAGCTGCTCATCTCTGATTATTTCCAGCCCCATTTTCCTTGGAAAATCCACCCAAAAGGCACCAAAAAACCACTAAAACCCCACCAAAAATTGGTAAAGCTTGGCTGGAATTCCCTTCAATATTCCCTTCAAAACTCTGGGGATGGAATTCAGAGGAAAAAAAAAATCTCTATTTGGAGTAGGGTTTTTTTTGGGGGGGAAAAATCCCCTTTTTTTTCCAAGTGCCACCCACATTCCTGCCAGGAGGAAAATAATCCCAAATCCATCCCTAAGGGAGGGTGGAATAATCTGAATTTTTCAACCCAGCACCTCCCAACCTCATTTCTCTCTCCCCCACCATGGGCTGGAAAATTTGGGAGAGGCGGGATGACTATTCCCAGCAAAAAAAAAAATATATTTTTATCCTGGAAAAAGCATTTTAAATTAAAAAAAAAAGGCTGTGGGATTCCTTACCCCCTCCTCCTTCGGGCTTATCCACGATGCTGCAGCCAGCTTTCATTTTCTGCCTCCTGGGGGGTGGAGAGGGGGAAAATTTGGGTCCAGGAGCCATCCCTGGGGGGGTTTTGGGGGGAAAAAAGGGAGGAAAAGGAGGGGGAAAAAGGGGGAAGTGGGAAAAAAGAGAGAAAAAAAAGGGGGGAAAAGGGAGGAGGAGGGGGGAAATGGGGAAAAGGGGAGAAAAAAGGGGAAAAAAAGGGGGAGAAAGGAAGGACAAGGGGGAAAAAAAGGGGAAAAAGCAGAGCAAAAAGGGGGGGGAAAGAGGAAAAAAGGGGGGAGAAGAGGAAAAAAAGAGGGAAAAGGGAGAACAAGGGGGGAAAAAAGGGGGAAAATGGGGGAGGAAAAAGGGGGAGGAAAGGAAGGACAAGGGGAAAAAAAGGGGAAAAAACAGAGCAAAAAGGGGGAAAAAAGGGGGAAAAGGGGAGAAAAAAAGAGGAAAAGAGGGGAAAAAGGGGGGGAATAAAAGGGGGAGAGGGAGGGGAAAGGGGGGAAAAAAGGGAGAGGGGGTGAAAAAAGGGAAATTTCCCAGCCTGGGATTCCAGGAAGGAGACAAAACAAACCCTGCTCAGTTCCCAGACGGGCTCGGCTGCCAAAATCCACAGCTGGGAGCTCGCCCAGATGTGCCAGGGACGGAGGGGAGGGGAAAAAAAGGGGGGAAAAGGGGGGAAATTAGGGGAAAAAAGAGGGAATGAAGGGGGGAAAAGAGAAAAAAGCGAATAAAAAAAGGGAAAAAAGGAGGGAAAATGGGGAAAAAATGGGGGGAAGGGGACAAAAGGGGGGAAATTAAAAAAAAAAAGAGAATAAAGGGGGAAAAAGAGGAAAAAAAAGCGAATAAAAAAGGGAAAAAAAGGAGGAAAAGAGGGGGAAATTTCCCTGCCTGGAATTCACATCAGATCCCCCCGGGAAGAAACAGAGACCCCCGAGCTAAACCGGAGACCCCCGGGATGAACCAAAAAGACCCCCAGTGCTCGGAGACCCCCGGGAGCAACCGGAGACCGTCGGGAAAAAACAAGAGACCCCCGGGATGAACGGGAGACCCCCGGGAAGGAGCAGAGACCCCCGGGATGGAGCAGAGACCCCCGGGATGAACCAGAAAGACCCCCAGTGCTCGGAGACCCCCGGGATGAACGGGAGACCCCCGGCAGTGCCCGCCCCCCTCCCCGGGCGCCCCCATCCCCTCTCCCTTCCCGGCCCATCCCGGTTCCCCCGCGGGCCCCGCCAGCCCCGGGAGAAGCTTCAAAGGCCCCAAATGGCCGCCGGGAGGGGCCGGGAGGCGCCGAGGCGGCGGCGGGGCCGGGGCCGTGCCCGGCTCTGGCTCTGCCTCTGTCTCCGTTAGAGCCGCACCGAGCCTGTCCCGGCCTGCCCGGCCCGGCCCCGCCGCCGGGACCGCCCCAGCCCCGGGCGGTGCCGCTCCCCCGGCCCGAGACACCCCCGGAACCGCCGCCAACCGGGGCCTCCCACGCTGCCCGCACCGGGAATGCGGCGGGGGCGGGCACGGCGGGGAGCGGGGGGGGTCTCGGTTTCTCCGAGTTTGTCCCCACACCCGGTAACGGAGCGGGGAGGGGGGGTCGGGGTTTATTCCGCCCCCGGGCAGCGCGGGGGGTGCTGGAGAACCCCCGCCCACCCCCGCTGGGATCCGCCTCCTCGGGAGCTCCGTGTTTACCCAGCCCCCCCCCGGGAACCGAGACCCCCCCCAAGCCCGCCCCGTTTAACGGGGGCTCCGCTGGAGCTCTCCCCGCCAACCGGAGCGCACCGGGGAGCCCCCGATCGCCCTGGCCAGGGGGGTTCTCCGTTATTCTGAGCCCCTCCGGTAACTCCGGTAACTCAGCGTGCTCCCCCCTCCAAATAAATAAATAAATAAATAAATAAATAAACAAATCGCCCCCGAATCGCCGCCCGTGATTCCCCCCGGGACTCACCTGCGGGGGCGGCGCGGGCCGGAGGAGCGAGGCGGTTCCGGGAGGAGGAGGAGGAGGAGGAGGAGGACGGGAAGGGAGGGGGGAACGGGGAAGGAGGCGGGGGTTGCGTTTGTGAGGGGAGCGCGGGGCGGGGGGCGGGCGGATCGTTCCCGGTTCTGCGGGGCGGGGGGGGGGGAGAGGAGAAGGGAGGGGAGGGGGAGGTCCGGTTCTCGTTGCGGCGCCGCTTTGTCGCGTTGGTGCCGGCGGTGCGGCCGCTTCTTCTCCTTCTTCCTCCTCCTCCCCTTCTTCTTCTTCTTCTTCTTCTTCTTCTCCTCCTCCCGGTGCCTCCCCCGCGCCGCCGCCGCCGCCGCCGCCGCCGGAACCGGAACCGCCGCCGCCGCCCACGCGCTTCCGGGCAGCGCGCGCGCCCACGCGCTTCCGCTTCCGGTCCCGGGCAGCGAGGGGAGGGGGGGGGGGGCGAGGGGAGGCGGGAGCGCGCGCGCGGGAAACGCCCCCTCCCCTCAGGAACGGGGCCCGGGGAAAGGAGCGGAACGGGGCCGGAATAGAGCCAAAACCGGGGCCGAAACAGAGCCAAAAATGGGGCCGAAATAGAGCCAAAACCGGGGCCAAAATAGAGCCAGAATAGAGCCCAAAACGGGGCCAAAATCGAGCCAAAAACGGGGCCGGAATAGAGCCAGAAACGGGGCCAAAATCGAGCCAAAAACGGGGCCGGAATAGAGCCGGAACGGGGCCGAAAGAGAGCCGGAATAGAGCCAAAACCGGGGCTGAAATAGAGCCAAAACCGGGGCTGAAATAGAGCCAAAACCGGGGCCGAAGCGGGCCGGCAAACAGAGGCCGGGCCGAGCCAAAGGCCGGGCCGGGCCGGGCCTGTGAACAGACCCAAACCAGGCCCAGAAGCCCTAAAACCAGATCCGAAGCGGGGCCAAAGCCAGCGCTGAAACAGCCCTGAAACAGCCCAAACACAGCCCCAAACAGCCCAAACACAGCCCCCAAAAGCCGCAAAATGCCCCTAAACCAGCCCTAAAATCAACCCCCAAACAGCCCCAAAAAGCCCCGAACCCACCCCCAAAACACCCCAAATCAGTCCCAACCCCAGCCCCAAAACAACCCCAAATCTACACCCCCAAATCAGCCCTAAAAAGCCCCCAAATCAGCCCCAAACCCACACCCAAAACAGCCCCAAACACCCCAAATCAGCCCCAAACCATCCCAAATCAGCTCCAAAAAGCCCCAAAACAGCCCCCAAAACCCCAAATCAACCCCAGCCCCAAAAAGCCCCCAAATCCACACCCCAAACACCCCAAATCAGCCCCAAAAGCCCCCAAATCGCTCCAAACCCACACCCAAAACAGCCCCAAACACCCCGAATCAGCCCCAAAGCCCCCAAAGCAGCCACAAACGTCACCAACATTTATTTATTTACACGGCAGCGAGGGGGGTGTGGGGTGTGTGGGGGTGTGCTGGGCACGCCCCTCTCTGTCGCGACAGCGCGACACCACAGGCGACAGAGGGGCCGGGGGAGGAGCTCGCCGCGGCGGCGCCGAAATTTCCGACGAAATCCCGAATTTCCCCCCCCCCCCCCAATTCCGGAGAATCCCAAAAACATGCGGGGAACCCCCTCAGCCGGGACCCCCCAAAAACCCCCCAGGGACCCCCGGCAGGATCCCCCTCCCCAGAACAGTCTCAGGCAGGGAATTGGGGTGAAATCCAAGGATTTTGGGGTCGGGAATGGGGGAATCTGTCCGGTTGTGGGGTCAGGGGGATCCTCCCACCCTAAAACACGTGGAGACCACTCAGGGACCCCCAAAAAGCCCCAAGGACCCCCCAAATCCCACCCCGGCTTCCTCCCCAGAGCACTCTCAGGCAGGGAATTGGGGTGAAACCCGAGGGGTTTGGGGTCGGGAAGGGGGAAAATCCGTCTGGTTGTGGGGTCATGGGGATCTTCCCACCCTAAAACACGTGGAGACCATTCAAGGACCCCCCAAAACCCCCAGGGACCCCCAATCCCCCAAGGATCCCCCAAATCCCACCCCAGCTTCCTCCCCAAAACAGTCTCAGGCAGGGAATTGGGGTGAAACGCGAGGATTTTGGGGTCGGGAAGGGGGAAAATCCGTCTGATTGTGGGGTCATGGGGATCTTCCCACCCTAAAACACGTGGAAACCTCTCGGAGACCCCCAAAAACCCCCAAATCCCCCAGGGATCCCCCCCAAATCCCACCCCCTGCCAGCTCTGATCGGGATCCCCCTCCCCAAAACAGTCTCAGGCAGGGAATTGGGGTGAAACCCGAGGATTTTGGGGTAAGGAATGGGGGAAATCTGTCCGGTTGTGGGGTCAGGGGGATCCTCCCACCCTAAAACACGTGGAAAACCTCTCGGGGACCCCCAAAAACCCCCAAACCCTCCAGGGATCCCCCAAATCCCACCGCAGCTTCCTCCCCAGAGCAGTCTCAGGCAGGGAATTGGGGTGAAACCCGAGGATTTTGGGGTCGGGAAGGGGGGATCTGTCCGGCTGTGGGGCGCTGGGTTTGGGGTCGGGGTTTGGCACACGACGCTTCACAGCCCTTCCAGGAGCTCCCGGCGCTGCGGGGCCCTGCGGGGGAACAGCCCCGGCTCTTGTGGGGTCCCGTTTGTAGGGGCAGCCCCCTCCCCAACCCTTTCATCCCCTTTTTGGGGGCCCTTCCCCTTCCCTGACCCTTTATCCCCGGCTCTTTTGGGGTCCCCCCCAAATGTCCCTTTTTGGGGACAGCCCAATCCTTCAAGTCCCGCTTTTTTGGGGTCCCCCAAATGTCCATTTTTGGGACTCCAACCCATTAACCCTCAGTGTTTTGGGGTTCCCCAAATGTCCCTTTTAGGGGACACCCCAACCCTTCAAGTCCCGCTTTTTTGGGGTCTGGGGTGCCCCCACAAAATTCCTTTTTTAGGGACACCCCAACCCTTTCCCCACCCTCTATTTTGGGGTCCAGGGTGTCCCCAGGTGTCCCCAGGTTTTGGGGTCCCCCAAACGTCCCTTTTAGGGGACAACCCCTCCCCAAACCCCCCTTTAACCCTTTATCCCCCTTTTTTATGGGGTCTGGGGTATCCCCACAAAATTCCTTTATCCCCTGCTCCTTTGGGGACCCCCAAATGTCCCTTTTTGGGGTCACCCCCTCCCCAAACCCCCCTTTAACCCTTTCCCCCCCCTCTATTTTGGGGTCCGAGGTGTCCCCAGGTGCCTCCAGGTTTTGGGGTCCCCCAAATGCCCCTCCCCAAACCCCCTCTTTAACCCTTTATCCCCGTTTTTTATGGGATCTGGGGTATCCCCACAAAATTCCTGTATCCCCGACTCTTTTGGGGTCCCCCCAAATGTCCCTTTTAGGGGTCACCCCCTCCCCAAACCCCCCTTTAACCCTTTCCCCGCCTCTATTTTGGGGTCCAGGGTGTCCCCAGGTGCCCCCAGGTTTTGGGGTCCCCCCTCACCTGTGTCCCTATGTCACCTCCTCGGCCGTGTCCTCGGGGGCCCCCTGGCCCTGCTGCTCGCCCCCCGGGGAGGATTTGGGGGCCGGGCTCTCGGCTTTTTGGGGTTCGCTGCTTTCGGGGGGCGCCTCGGGGGGGCTGGGACCCTGCGGGGGGAATTCGGGGGCGATTCCGGCGCTGCCCGGGGGGGTTTGGGGGGGTTCCCCGCAGGGTTTGGGGTTCCTGCGGGGTTTTTTGGGATTCCCGGGGGGTTTTTTGGGATTCCCGGGGGGTTTTTTGGGATTCCCCACAATTTTTTGGGGTTCCCTGTGATGTTTTTGGGATTCCCCATGGGGTTTTTTGGGATTCCCGGGGGGTTTTTTGGGATTCCCCACGATTTTTTTGGGGTTCCCTGTGATTTTTTTGGGATTCCTCATGGAGTTTTTTGGCATTTCCATGGGGATTTTTTTGGGATTCACCACTTTTTTTTGGGGGGGATTCCCTGCTGTTTTTTGGGGATTCCCTGTGAGTTTTTGGGATTCCCCATGAGTTTTTGGGATTTACCAGGGGGCTTTTTGGGATTCCCCGCAATTTTTTGGATTCACCACGGATTTTTTGGGGGGGATTCCTTGAGATCTTTTTTGGGATTCCCTGCTGTTTTTTGGCATTCCCCATGGGGTTTTTTTGGGGATTCCCCACGTTTTTTTGAGATTCCTCTCGATTTTTTGGGATTCCCACAGTGTTTTTTGGGATTCCCACGGGGTTTTTTGGGATTCCCCACATTTTTTGGGGGGGTTTCTCATGATTTTTTTGGGATTCCCTGCTGCTTTTTGGGATTCCCCATGAGTTTTTGGGATTCACCAGGGGGGTTTTTTGGGATTCCCGTGAGGGGTGTTTTTTGGGGATTCCCATAGGAGGTTTTGGGATTCCCTGTGATGTTTTTGGGATTCCTGTGGGGTTTTTTGGGATTCCCGTGGGGTTTTTTGGGATTCCCCACGATTTTTTTGGGATTCCTGTGGGGTTTTTTGGGGTTCCCCGGTGTTTTTGGGGGCCCTGACCTGGTCGTTGCCCTCGGGGGGGCTCCTGCAGACGATGTCGCTGAACTGCGGCTCCGCCGGGCTCGGCTCGGCCGGCGCTGCCGGGGCGGAGGCTGCGGGGGAGAAACGGGGAAAAAACAGGGAAAAGGGAGGGAAAAAATATGGAAAAGTGGGGAAAAAATATGGAAATGTCAGGGGGAAAACATGGAAAAGTGGGAGGAAAACATGAAAAATGGGTAGGAAATATGGAAAATGGGGAAAAAACCAGAGAAAAGTGGGAGAGAAACAAGGGAGAAGTGGAAAATTGGAGAGAGAAATGGAAAAGTAAAGGGGAAAAACCTCAGGGAAAAGTGGGGAAAACGATGGAAAAGTGGGAAAATGGGTCAAAAACCATGGAAAAGTGGGTGGAAAACATGGAAAAGGGGAGGGAGGAAATGATTGGAAAACCGGGAAAAACCAGGGAAAATGGGGAAAAACCAGGGAGAAGTGGGAGAGCAAAACGGAAAAGTGGGGGAAAAAAACCCAGGGAGAAGTGGGGAAAACGATGGAAAAATGGGGAAAAGTGGGGAAAAAAACAGGGAAAAGTGGGGAAATTGGGAAAATCCCAGGGGAAGGGGTTCCCCACCTGCAGCCGCCGCCTTCTCGCTGTTGGCTCTCCAGCACCAGAAGGCGCCGCCGAGGCTGACGGCGACCAGGATCAGCGTCAGCACCACGATGCCCGAGGTGGAGAGAGCCCAGGGGCCGCCTGGCGGGGCAGGGACACGGGCAGGGTGTCACCCTCAGGGTGTCACCCACCCACGGTGTCACCCTCAGTGCGTCACCCACCCGCAGTGTCACCCACACGCCACCAGGATCAGCATCAGCACCACGATGCCCGAGGTGGAGAGCGCCCAGGGGCCACCTGGCGGGGCAGGGACACGGGCACGGTGTCACCCACAGTGTCACCCTGAGCTGTGTCACCTTCAGTGTCACCTGCCTGCAGTGTGTCACCTGCAGTGTCACCCGCGGTGTGTCACCCGCAGTGTTACCCTGAGCTGCGTCACCCTCAGTGTGTCACCCACCCATAGTGTCACCTGCAGTGTGCCATCCTCACTGTGTCACCCTCACCATGTCACCCTCAGTGCCACCCTCACTGTACCACCTTCAGTGTCACCCTCAGTGCCACCCTCACCATGTCACCCTCAGTGTCACCCACCCCAAGTGCCACCCTCACCATGTTACCCTCAGTGCCACCCGCAGTGTCACCCTCGCTGTGCTACCCTCAGTGCCACCTGCACTGTGTTACCATCACTGTGCCACTCTCACTGTGCCACCCTCAGTGTCACCCTCACCATGTTACCCTCAGTGCCACCCTCAGTGCCACCTGCACTGTGCCACTCTCACTGTGCCACCTGCAGTGTCACCCTCAGTGCCACCCTCAGTGTCACCCTCGCTGTGCTACCCTCAGTGCCACCTGCACTGTGTTACCATCACTGTGCCACCCTCAGTGTGCCACCCTCAGTGTCACCCTCAGTGCCACCCACCCTCAGTGCCATCCTCACCATGTCACCCTCAGTGTCACCCTCAGTGCCACCCACCCTCAGTGCCATCCTCACCATGTCACCCTCACTATGTCACCCTCAGTGCCACCTGCACTGTGCTACCATCACTGTGCCACTCTCACTGTGCCACCCGCAGTGTCCCCCTCAGGGTGCCACCCCCTGTCCTGTCCCCCTGTCCCCCTGTCCTGTCCCCGTGCTCACCGCCGCCGCGGCAGAGGCTCTGCAGGTCGAACTGCGCCACTTTCCTGTCGGCCGGGTTGCTGACGGTGCAGCTGTAGGTGACGTTGGTGGCCGTGGGTGGCAGCGCCACGCGCAGGGTGGTGCCGTCAGGGGACAGCTGGTGGCGGGCGGGGCCGGCCTGTGCCCAGGTGAGGCTGTCCCCCGGCCAGGTGAGGCTGTCCCGGGCCCAGGTGACGTTGACGGCGCCTTTGCCGCTGCCCTGGCACTGCAGGGTCAGGTTGCACCACTCCAGGGTGCTGGCCAGGAGCTGGCTGCGCGTGCGGGGGCTGGGCACCGACTCTGAGAGTAATTAATTTAATTTCATTAATTAAATTAAATTACATTCATCAATTAAAAGAAATTAATTCACCAAGCCCATCTCACCATGGGTTGAAGGATCAATCATGGTTTCTCATTCCATTTTTCGCTCCGTGCCTCGGTTTCCCCCACCCCGTTCCTCAGTTTCCCCCACCCTAAACCCAACTTAAGCAATCCAATTCAATCCAATTAATTAAATCCAATTAATTAATTAATTAACCAATTCACCAAGCCCCTCTCACCATGGGTTGAAGGATCCATCATTGTTTTTCCATTCCATTTTCCATTCCATTTCCGTGCCTCAGTTTCCCCCACCCCAAACCCAAGTTAATTAATTAACCAACCAATTAACCAAGCCCCTCTCACCATGGGTTGAAGGATCCATCATCGTTCTTCCATTCCATTTCCGTGCCTCAGTTTCCCCCACCCCAAACCCAACTTAATTAATTAATTAACCAATTAACCAAGCCCCTCTCACCATGGGTTGAAGGATCCATCATCGTTTTTCCATTCCATTTCCGTGCCTCAGTTCCCCCCATCCCAAACCCACCACCCCTCCACCGAATGAACCCAAATTCATCAATTACCCCAATTAATGAACCCACCATAGACGGACAGGTTGAAGGATCCATCATTGTTTTTCTCATTCCATTTTCCATTCCATTTCCGTGCCTCAGTTTCCCCCACCCCAAACCCAACTCCGCTCCAACAAATCAACCCAAATTCATCAATTAACCCAATTACCCCAATTAACCCACCATAGACGGACAGGTTGGAGGATCCATCATCGTTTTTCCATTCCATTTTCCATTCCATTTCCGTGCCTCAGTTTCCCCCACCCCAAACCCAACTTAATTAATTAATTAACCAATTAACCAAGCCCCTCTCACCATGGGTTGAAGGATCCATCATCGTTTTTCCATTCCATTTTCCATTCCATTTCCATGCCTCAGTTTCCCCCACCCCAAACCCAACTTCAGCAATTCAATTCAACCCAATTAATTAAATTAAAAATCAATAATTAATTAACCCATTCACCAAATCCCTCTCACCATAGATGGACAGGTTGAAGGATCCATCATCGTTTTCTCATTCCCTCTTTCGCTCCGTGCCTCAGTTTCCCCCCACCCCAAACTTAACTTAATTCGTTAAATTCATTAAGTTAATTCATTAACTCAATTAATGAATTAACCAAAGCCTTCTCACCATAGGTTGGAGGATCGATCATCGTTTTCTCATTCCATTTTTCCCTCTGTGCCTCAGTTTCCCCCCACCCCAAACCCACCACCCCTCCAACGAACCAACCCAATTGGGTTAATCAATTAATCAATTAACCCAATTACCCCAATGAACCCACCATAGACGGACAGGTTGAAGGACCCATCATCATTTTCTCATTCCATTTCTGTGCCTCAGTTTCCCCCCCGATCCATTTCCGTGCCTCAGTTCCCCCCACCCCAAACCCAACACCTCTCCAACGAACCAACCCAAATTCATCAATTACCCCAATTAACCCAATTAACCCACCATAGATGGACAGGTTGGAGGCTCAATCATCGTTCCTCATTCCATCTTTCGCTCTGTGCCTCAGTTTCCCCCACCCCATTCCTCAGTTCCCCCCACCCCAAACCCACCACCCCTCCACCGAACCAACCCAAATCCATCAATTAACCCCAATTAACCCAATGAACCCACCATAGACGGACAGGTTGAAGGACCCATCATTGTTTTTCCATTCCATTTCCGTGCCTCAGTTTCCCCCACCCCAAACCGAACTTAATTAATTAATTAACTAATTAACCAAGCCCCTCTCACCATGGGTTGAAGGATCCATCATCGTTTTCTCATTCCATCTTACACTCCGTGCCTCAGTTTCCCCCACCCCAAACCCAACTCCGCTCCAAACGAATGAACCCAAATTAATCAATTACCCCAATTAATGAACCCACCATAGACGGACAGGTTGAAGCTCTGATCGTCCACCAGCGCCGGCTGCATCTTGATCCTGGCTCCGAAGACGCCGGTGTCGCCGCGCTGCAGCTGCCGCAGCCTCAGCGCCGTGGCGTTGACCATCTCCAGGCGCTGGCCGAAGCGATCCCGCGGGTCCGGCCGCTCGAAGCCGCCCGGCCCCACCTCGGCCACCTGGATGGTGACGCCGCCGGTGCCGCCGCCCGAGAAGCTCCACTCGATCTCCTTCACCGTGCGGTTGGGCGGCAGCGCCGGCGCCAGCAGCACCGAACCGCCCAGCACCGCGTGCAGCTGCTGCGGCGGCGCCCGCGCCTGCCCGAACAGCAGCTCTGCCGGACACGGAGGGCGGCGGCGGTTGGGGACGGTTTGGGGATGTTTGGGGGACATTTTGGGGCATTTGGAGATGATTTGGGGACATTTTGGGGACATTTGGGGGCATTTGGGGATCTTTGAGGACATTTTGGGGGCGTTTGGGGATGATTTAGGGGCATTTTGGGGGCGTTTGGGGACGATTTGGGGGCATTTGGGGACAATTTGGGGACATTTTGGGGACATTTTGAGGTGTTTGGGGACATTCTGGGGACGTTTTGGGGACGTTTTGGGGCATTTGGAGACATTTTGGGGGCGTTTGGGGATGATTTGGGGACGTTTTGGGGACATTTTGGGATCTTTGGGGGCGTTTGGGGACAATTTGGGGGCATTTTGGGGCATTTGGGGACGATTTGGGGACATTTTGGGGGCGTTTGGAGATGATTTGGGGACAATATGGGGACATTTTGGAGACGCGTTGGGACATTTCGGGGACATTTTGGGGACATTTGGGGACCTTCGGGGACGATTTGGGGGCGTTCGGGGATGTTTTGCGGACTATTTGGGGACAATTTGGGGACAATTTGGGGACATTTTGGGCGCCTTTGGGGACAATTTGGGGACATTTTTGGGATCTTTGGGGGCCTTCGGGGACATTTGGGCACCTTTGGGGACCTTGGGGGACACTGTGGGGACATTTTGGGGACATTTTGGGGACATTTTGGGGACATTTTGGAGACCTTTTGGGTCAAGTTGGGGACATTTGGGGATCTTTGAGGACATTTTGGGGACAATTTGTTGACATTTTGGGGACATTTGGGGACATTTGGGGACGTTTTGACGACACTTGTTGACATTTTGGGGACGGTTTGGGGACGGTTTGGGGACATTTGGGGACATTTGGGGACATTTGGGGACAAAGCGCAAGGGAAGGAGCGTCCTGGCTGGGATTGGAGCGTTCGTGGCGGCAAAAAAAAGCAGGAAAAGCGGAAATTTTGGGGGAAAAATCGGCCGAAAAGGTGAAAAACTCAAAACTACGGGTTCAGGTGTGGGGTGAATCCCCAAAAGAGAGGGAAAAATTGGAAATTTGGGGGGGAAATTGGCCAAGAAATGGAAATTTTGGGGTAAAAATTGGAAAAAAGAGGAAATTTTGGGGTAAAAATTGGAAAAAATGGAAATTTTGGGGTAAAAATTGGAAAAAAATGGAAATTTTGGGGTAAAAAGCAGCACAAAAATTGGAATTTTGGGGTAAAAAGCAGCACAAAAAAGCAAATTTTGCGGTAAAAAGCAGCAAATATTAGAATTTTGGGGTAAAAAGCAGCACAAAAAAGGAATTTTTGGGGTAAAAAGCAGCCAAGAAAGGCAATTTTGGGGTAAAAAAGCAGGAAAAATGGGAATTTTTGGGGTAAAAAGCAGCACAAAAAATGGAATTTTGGGGTAAAAAGCAGCACAAAAAAAGGAATTTTTGGGGTAAGAAGCAGCCAAAATGGCAATTTTGGGGTCAAAAAGCAGGAAAAAAAGGAATTTTTTGGGGTAAAAAGCAGCACAAAATGGCAATTTTGGGATAAAAAAGCAGGAAAAAAAGGCAATTTTGGGGTAAAAAAGCAGGAAAAATTGGAATTTTTTGGGGAAAAAGCAGCACAAAAAGGCAATTTTGGGGTAAAAAGCGGCCCAAAAGGTCGAAATCTAAAAGCTACGGGTTCAGATTTGGGCAGAGCCCATCTGAGCCGGGGCTCTCACCAGCGCAGCGCTCCAGCAGGGACCGCGTGGAGTTCCCGGGCAGGAGCTCCAGCACCGCCTCGGAGCGCGCCTCGGGCAGCAGCCCTGCGGGGCAGCAACCGGGTCGGGCTCGATTTGGGGAAATTTGGGGGTTTTTGGGGTGCAAAATGTGAGGGGTTTTGGGGGTGGAGTTTCTGTAAAATTGGGATTTTTTGGGGGTAAAAATTTCTGTAAAATTGGGGTTTTTTTGGGGTAAAATTGGGGGTTTTTTTGGGGTGGGATTTCTGTAAAATTGGGTTTTTTTTGGTTTTTTTGGGGGGTAAAATTGGGGTTTTTTGGGGTGGGATTTCTGTAAAATTGGGGGTTTTGGGGTAAAAATTCTGCAAAATTGGGGGGTTTGGGGGTGGGATTTCTGTAAAATTTGGGGGTTTTTGGTGTGGGATTTCTGTAAAATTGGGGTTTTCTTGGGGTGCGATTTCTGTAAAATTGGGTGTTTTTTAGATAAAAACTCTGCAAAATTGTTTTTTTTTGGGTGGAATTTCTGCAATATGGAGGGGTTTGGGGTGGGATTTGCGGAAATCTGGGGTTTTTTGGGGGGTGGGATTTCTGTAAAATTGGGGGTTTTGGGGTAAAATTTTGGCAAAATTGGGGTTCTGGGGGTAGGATTTCTGTAAAATTGGGGTTTTGGGGGTGGGATTTCTGTAAAAGTGGGGGTTTTGGGGTAAAAATTCTGCAAAATTGGGGTTCTGGGGGGTGGGATTTCTGTAAAATTGGGGTTTTTTTGGGGTTAAATTGAGGTTTTTTTGGGGTGGGATTTCTGTAAAATTGGGGGGGTTTTGGGGTTTTTTGGGGGGTAGAATTGGGTTTTTTTGGGGTGGGATTTCTGCAAAATTTGGGGTTTTTTGGGGGTAAAATTGGGGTTTTTTTGGGGTGGGATTTCTGTAAAATTGGGGGTTTTTTGGGTTTTTTTGGGGGGTAAAATTGGGGTTTTTTGGGGTGGGATTTCTGTAAAATTGGGGGTTTTGGGGTAAAAATTCTGCAAAATTGGGGGGTTTGGGGGTGGGATTTCTGTAAAATTTGGGGTTTTTTGGTGTGGGATTTCTGTAAAATTGGGGTTTTCTTGGGGTGCGATTTCTGTAAAATTGGGTGTTTTTTAGATAAAAACTCTGCAAAATTGGTTTTTTTTGGGTGGAATTTCTGCAATATGGAGGGGTTTGGGGTGGGATTTGTGGAAATCTGGGGTTTTTTGGGGTGGGATTTCTGTAAAATTGGGGTTTTGGGAGCTGCAAAATGCAAGGGTTTTTTGGGGTGGAGTTTCTGTAAAATTGGGATTTTTTTGGATAAAATTTCTGCAATATGGAGGTTTTGGGGGGTGCACAATCTGAGGTTTTTTGGGGTGAAATTTCTGTAAAATTGGGGGTTTGGGGCAGAATTTCTGCCAAATTCTCCATCTCGGAGCCTCTCGGGAGCTCCAGGCAGGGCTGAAACCCCCAAATTTTTGGGATTTGTGATTCCCACCGGGACCGAGCCTCATCCCGGCCCCGGGGGGAAGGATCTGAGATCCCATTTGGGGATTTTATTTTGATTTTTGGGGTTTTTTTTTTTGGGGGGGGGGTGGTTTTTTGGCGTTTCCCTGGAGAAATCCCGCTGGGCGCCGCCCCTGCCCAAGCTGCCACCGCCGGCACCGGGGATTTTGGGGAATTTTTGGGGGGGGATTTTGGGGAATTTTAGGGAATTTGGGGGGATTTGTGGGGAATTTTAAAGGATTTGGGGGGAATTTTAAGGGATTTGGGGGGAATTTTAAGGGATTTGGGGGGAATTTTGGGGGAAAATTTAAGGGATTTGGAGGAATTTTGGGGGATTTGGAGGAATTTTGGGGGACTTCCCGGCCCATCCCCGATCCATTCCCGCCATTCCCAGATTCCCGATCCATTCCCGACCCATTCCCGCCATTCCCGATCCATTCCCGGGATTTTTTTCCCTCCCTTCGGGGATTTTTTGGAGCCGCTCCCGCGCCAAAGCCCCTCCCCGGCTCCACCTGTTTATCCCAGATTTTGGTTTTTTTTGGGAACGCGAGGCTCTCCCGCAGCCGAAGGGAATAAAAAACAAACAAACAAGGATCCATCCATCCCAAAAATCCCCAAAATTCCCCAAAAATCCTCGCTTTTAACCCCTTCAGTCCCGGATTTTGGCTTTTTCCTCGACCTCCCACGCTACAAACCCCGGGAATTCGCTCCAAAAATCCCGGGAATTCCTGGAATTCCCATTTTTCCCGCTCTGGTTTTGGGGTTTTTTTGGTTTTTTTTTTTTTGGGCATCCCCGCCCCGCTCAGACCAATTAATCATTAAAGCCAATTAAGCTCTGCTAATTAATCTGCCCGGAGAGATTTATTTTTTTTTCCCCCGCTGGAATCCTTCCCTCTGCGGGAGGGGATTTTGGTTGTTTTTTTAATGGAATTATGGAATTTTTGGGATTAGCACACGCGGGGAAGTGGGAGAAGGGATTTCAAGGAGCTGGAAAATCGGAGCCCTTACGTTTCCCCCCCCAGAAAAAAAAAATTAAAAATAAATTTAAAAATTAATAAAGAACTAAATAAAAATTGAAAAAAAATATTGGGAAAATGAATGGGGGAAAATGGGGAAAGGATGGGGAAAGCATTGGAAAAAATGGGGAAAATGGGAAAAAATTTGAAAAAAAAATTAAAAAAAAAGGAAAAAATTGGGAAAAAATTGAAAAAAATTGGGGAAAAATGAGGAAAGAATGGGAAAAATTGGAAAAAATGGGGAAAAAATTGAAAAAAAAAGAAAAAAATTGAAAAAATAAAAAAACGGGGGAGAGAGGGAAAAATAAAATAAAATAAAAACCAAAATAAAATAAATAAATAAAATATAAAATAAAATAAAATACACCACGGGGGGGTTCCCACACTCCAAAAAATAAAAACCAACCTCCCCCCGAGGGTCCCGCGGGGTTTTGGGGTCGCCCCCAAACTCACCTGGGCCGAGCCCCAGCAGCGCCAGCAGCAGCGAGGGCAGGCGGGCTTTGCTCCGGGGCCATTCCCGCTCCATCCCTTCGGAATTTTAATTGGATTTTTTAAAATTAATTTAATTTAATTTCCCAGGAAATCCGCTCAGCCCGGAGAGGAGCAGCGAGGAGGAGGAAGGAGGAGGAGGAAAGAGGAGGAAGGAGCATCGCGGGCTCACTGCGAGCTTTTCATGAGGGGAAAAAATAAAAATAAACGGGAATTAAGGGCTGAGGGAAAAAAATGGGAGTTAGGGGAGGAACAAAATGAGAATGAGGAGGGGAAAAATTGGGAATTAAGGGGGAAAACTGTGGGAGAAGAGGCGGGAGGGTGCGGGCAGTATGGCGGGGGCTGCTGAGGGTGACCCCCGACCCTGCGGCATCACCGCGCTCGGTGCCCGGATTAGCCCGGCCCGCCTCTCCCGGGGAGCGCGGCGCCGCCGAAATTCGAATTAAAAATAAAAAACAAAATAAAAAACGCGAGGATGAGGCGGGGAACGGCCGCGGAGGTGATTCCGCCGCTGCTTCTCTCCCGGGTGAGCGCGGCGCCGCTGAGAGGAATTCGAATTAAAAAAAAAAAAAATAAAAAAAAAAAAATAAAAACACGGAGATGAGGAGGGGAAAGGCCGCGGAGGTGATTCCTTCTCGCCCGGATCCCAGCGAAAAATCAATGAAAAATCAATGAAAATAAATTAAAATGAAAAGGGTGGAGGGAGAATGGCCCCGGAGTTGATTCCTCTCCTGTGGTTCTCGTTCAGCTGAGAGGATTCCCCGAGGAAAAAAATGAATTAAAAATCAATGAAAATGTAAAGGATGGAGAGGGGAACGGCCCAGGAGGTGATTCCTCTTCTGGTTCTCGTCCAGCTGAGCGGGGAAAAAAATGAATTAAAAAGAAATGAAATGAAAAGGATGGAGCGGGAACGGCCCCGGAGCAAATCCCGGCCGCTGATTCCTCTCCGCTTCTCCACCCGGCTGAGCGGATCCCCGCGAAAAGAATTCAAATTCAAAATAAAAACGCGGGGATGGAGCGGGGAACGGCCCCGGAGGTGATTCCTCCTCTGGTTCTCGTCCAGCTGAGCGGATTCCCGGGAAAAATCAATGAAAAATCAATGAAAATGTAAAGGATGGAGGGGGAATGGCCCCGGAGATAATTCCTCCTCTGCTCCTCTCCGAGCTGAGCGGATCTCCGGGAAAAATAAATTTAAAATCAATTAAAAAAAAAATCAATGAAAAGAAATGAAAATGAAAAGGATGGAGCGGGAATGGCACCGGAGCAAATCCCGGCCGCTGATTCCTCCGCTGCTCCTCTCCCGGCTGAGCGGATTCCCGCGAAAAGAATTCAAATGGAAAATAAAATCACGGGGATGGAGAGGGAACGGCCCCGGAGCTGATTCCTCCGCTGCTCCTCTCTGAGCTGAACGGATTCCCGGGAAAAATGAATTAAATTGCAAATAAAAACACGGGGATGGAGCGGGAATGGCCCCGGAGCAAATCCCGGCCGCTGGTTCCTCCCTGATCCCCCCCAAACCCAGCCCGGGACTGCTCCCCGAGGCCGCGGCGCTTTCTGGGCCACACTCGAAAGGCTCAAAGAGAGGACAAATGAGGGATTTGGGGGTTTTTTTGGGTTTTTTGTTTGTTTGTTTTTTGTCGCCACCAAAACCCCTCAGGATCCCCCAACCCCCCCTTGGCGTAGAGCGATGACGTCACATCAAAGCCCCACCCACTAAAGGCTGGCGGGACGGTAAATCTCGCGAGATCGCGTGGTATTCCCGAGGTTATAAATATCCCCGCTTGAGGGGCGGGTGCCTCAGAGTCCGCCCAGCCGCGGGCGGGCGCGGACGGGGCGTGGCCAGGCCCTGTTATGGCGGCGTTTGTGAGGGCTGAGGGGATAAATCCCGGGAATTCGCCTCGGGAATGAGCGAATTCCACCTTGGAACGTCTTTCCACCCTTTTCCAGCCTTGTCCCGCGGCTCCGGAAAAGCCGTGGGCGGGTGGGGGAAACTGAGGCACGGTGGTGGCGCCTGGATCCCACTTTTCCATTTTTCCGTAGAAAGTCTGAGGGAAAAAAAAACAAAAAACCAAACAAACCCTCATGATTCCTCCTTTTCCTCTTCCAGCAGCTGGTGATTTCAGGGAGATTCCAATTAATATTGATTAATTTGTAATTTCGTCAGCAGGCTGGGGGAAGGGAAGGGCTGGAAGGTGAAATTCCAGCGGCGACGGGGGAAAAAAAGAACAAAAAACCCCCCAAAATGGGAATTTTGCTCGCCGTCCTTCTAAAAGCCGAATTTCCGGATTCCTCGAGGGAATCCTGATTTAATTTTTTGGATTTTTGGATTAAATTTTTGGATTAAAATCGTTTTAATGCAAAGGGAGTCGTTTTTTATGTAAAGGATTAAAACAGGTTTTTTTTATATAAAAGGGAAAAAGATGAGGTGAGGGGGGATTTGTGGTGAAAATTCCCGGGGAATAAATCGGGATAAATAAATCCCGATTAATCCCAAGTTTTGGGCAAAATTCCTGAATTATGGATGCAAAATAAAGCTGGGAGGGGGAAAATTCCAAATTATGGACACAAAATGAAGGTGGGAAGGGGAAAATCCTAAATTATGGACACAAAATGAAGATGGGAAGGGGAAAATCCTAAATTATTTTCCTAAAAAAAAGGAAAACTCGGAGCCATGGGTGTTTTGTGTGTTTTTTTTTAACCATTTATATTTATATATATATATATAAAAAAATTAAATATATATAATATATCGTGTTTAAGACTAAAAATATAGTACAGAATATTTAAAAACAAAAAAAATAAAAAGGGAAATGCGACATAAAAAAAAAATTATGGGAATGGGGGGGGAAGAGAAAAATCGTGGGATTTGGGGGGAAAAGGGGCTCTAACCCAAAATGTGCTAAAAAAATTAAAATAAAATAAAATAAAAAAAGGGGGGGGGGAAATCCCAATTTTCCAGCCCCAAAATGAGGTTGGAATTTTAAAGCTTCCCGGTGGCCGGGGCGGGGATCTCCCCCCTTTTTTTGTGGGATATTGCTCTGGATTTGGGGATGCAGCACCTGGAGCAGGGAATTCCCCTCCCCCCGGGAATTTTTGGGGTGAATTCAGGCACCTTTGGGAATTCCCAGGGGGGTTTTTTTGTGGTTTTTGTGTTTTTTTCTGGGATTTTTTGGGGGGAATTTTGGGAGAAGGGAATGAAATGGGGAGGGTCCCAGCGCTGATAGCGGGATTTGGGGGAGATTTGGGAATTTTGGGGGGCTTGGGGAGGCTCCGGCTCAGGGGCAGCTCCTTGAGGGGTGGGGAGGGGGCTCGTACCTGATCCCGAGGGGGTTTTGGGGGGGGAATTCCCTGTAAAATTCATCCCCCAAATTCCCTGATCCCAAATTGGGGTACCTTTGGAAATTGGGGTTGGGAATTCCCTCCAAAATTCATCCCCCACCCCAAATTCCCCAATCCCAAACCGGGGCTGGGAATCCTCCGGGAATTCTCCCCAAATTCCCCAATCCCAAACTGGGGCTGGGAATCCTTTGGGAATTGTCCCCAAATTCCCCAATCCCAAACTGGGGCTGGGAATCCTTTGGGAATTGTCCCCAAATTCCCCAATCCCAAACTGGGGTACCTTTGGGAATTGGGGCTGGGAATTCCCGGTAAAATTCATCCCCCAAATTCCTTGATCCCAAACTGGGGTTGGGAATCCTCTGGGAATTCCCTCCAAAATTCATCCCCACACCCCAAATTCCCTGATCCCAAACCGGGGCTGGGAATCCTCCGGGATTTCCCCCCAAATTCCCCGATCCCAAACTGGGGTACCTTTGGGAATTGGGGCTGGGAATTCCCTCCAAAATTCATCCCCCACCCCAAATTCCCAATGATCCCAACCCGGGGCCCCCAGTGCCCCCCCAGTCCCTGGAGCTGGCCGAGCTCCTGATCCCAAAGTTTTGGTTCGTCCCGGCTCCCGAAATTCCCAGGAATGCCATTCCCACCCGGATTTACATTCACAGCAGGGACCCCGCCCCGGACCCCGGGGTTTTTGGGGGGTCCCCGCACTGCCTTTCCCGTGGGAACGATGTGCGTACGGGGTGGGGGAGGGCTGCTCCCGGAAATTCCCGATTTCCAACCGCCCCCGGCTCCAGGGGGAACTTTGGGATGAGGGGGAACGGCGGGGGAGCCGTCCTGAGGGACGGGGCGGCCCCAAAAATCAAGGCACAGGGAATGGGAATGGGAATGGGAATGGGAATGGTTTGGGGTTTTTTGGGGGTGGGGGGGATTTCTGCGTCCCTCTGGATTCGGGATCATCGCGCGGAACGTTCCCGCTGATCCCAGTGGAATGGGAATGGGAATGAGAATGGGAATGGTTGGGATGGGTTTTTTGGGATTTCCGTGTCCCTCTGGATTCG